>JARYHS010015743.1:0-11003 GCA_031002005.1 Vandiemenella viatica
AACTCGCTAAAAAAAAGTAACGATACTGTTCGGCCGTGTTCCGGTAAGTGACCTTGGGACGGGTAGCCCTCTGTGAAGAAACAAGGGCGCTAATGACCCCGCTGTCGACGCACCCTAAAACAACAATAACAACAACAACAACGTGAAGAAACAAAGCGTGGGCCTCTAGGCAGACGCGGTATGGGAAGGACAGTAGATTGCGAGCTGTGTGGTGGAGTGCGTGGCCAGCCGGAGGAAACAGAACATGATGTGCGGCTACTAACGCTGGTGCGTCCTATGGTGGTTCTTGTGTTACATGTCGTCATTAGCGTGGACAAGGGCCTTCGACGGCCAGTAAAAAATGGATCATCGCCTCGGATGACTGCGGGCAGTAGACTCGGCGCCTTCTGCTAAATGGTAACTCCACAGAAACGTTGATCACCGCAAATCGTTATCGTATCGATCAACCCAGTGTCGCCCTACAGAATCTCATCGCTCCGCTGAGCTTAATGGACGGAAGTATAGAAAACACTGAGAATTGATAAAAAAAAAAATGAACCCATTATTCAATTTCGAGATGTTTGTTTAAATGTATCATGTTATTGCTAATAACATTTGGCGAGGAATAATTTTGTAATAACTGTAATAATGGCAAAAGGAGATACAACGGTGTTGTCAATATGTAAGGCAACATCCCGATTCCTCATATCAGCAATTTTAATCATTAATTATATATTTATTGGTAATTTATGCAAAACAAAAAAGTTGTTTAAATCTTAACTAGAGGGAGTACAAGGTATATACCTTATAGCATTACAGTCTAAAAGTCATTTTCCAAATCTCTGTTTAGTAATGATGTTCAGTCTGCCAGTAAAGGCCCCTGCCAGGCAGACCTCACACACAACGCGCCTGCACGCCGGGATACATATACGACTCCAAACAGGCGCAGAGGCATCAAAACAAACCAGGAAAATAAATAGAATCATCTAGAGGCTAAGTGGGATCTTTTCTTACAGAGGTCGCTGTACTACCACACAACGGAATTCCTGCGCCAGGCCGCCTATATAAGCGTAGCCGGCAGCTCCTCCGACCAGTTCCAGCCTGACCGCTGAACCAGCGTCAACTACAGAAGACCACCGGAAGTTCGCGAGAAGTAGAAGCCGTCACTCTACCCTGGATCAGGACCAGGCTAAAATTCTCGACGGTCATTTGATAACTGTCTCACCTTTGTTTATGGTTTACCAGTTGTTTCGTGTACAGAGTAATAAACCTCAAGGAACCGTTAAGTGTTGTTCACTTCAGTGGCGACAAGGTTGGGATAAGAACTCTCGACCATCATGGCTACGCCAGCAGCACCTACGGAATGGCAACAGTTCCTCCAAGGACTTCTACATCAGTACACAGTAATATTCGCAGAATCTCAGAGACAACTGATTGCGGAAGTCAAGAATCTCCGCCAGCCCACGGCCCCGCCTCCGTTCCCAGTATTCAACGACGACGTCGAGGAATGGGAGACCTACGAGAAGCGCATAAGACAACACTTCGCAATTCATCACATATCCAAAGAAGAAGACCAGCGTGCATATTTCCTTTCCTGGAACCAATCGAAGATGTATGTCTTGCTCACCAAACTTCAGCCACAAGACCCCGACACCCTCACCTTCACGACCATCTGTACGACACTGAATGCCGGTACCATGTCGTCGCGGCCCGCGTCGAATTCTATCAATGCCGGAAGAAGCCCGATCAGACGTATCGCCAGTGGGCGGCCGAACTCCAAGGCCTTAGCAGAAAATGTAAGTTTCAAACTCGTCGTTCCCACGAATCCTACGCCGACGACATGGTGCGTGATCACATCATACAGGCTGCACAAGATGCCGCATTCCGGCATGACGCCCTCAAGTTAGAGGACCCATCCCTGGAGCAGGTCATCGAACTTGCCTACAAATTCGAAATATCTACGGCCGCAGATCGCCGCCTGGAGTCCTGGGCGGATGTGGCCGCAATCCGAACCGACGTAGAGGACACGGAGGACGTCGCCGCCATCCAGAGCTCCCAGTCGCGCTCTTCCCGACACCACAACCGGGGACCGCTTCCTCAGAAGGACATCGAACCGGCCCGTTCCGGCCGGGATACCAAGTCTCGGCAGCAGCAGCGGATCCCGCAGCGCCGACGCCGCAGCCCGCTCCGCCTGCCCTCCTGCCCCGCCTGTTATTCAGCACATGAGAGGGAAAATTGTCCGGATCGTTGGGCTGAATGCTCACGTTGCGGCAAGGAGGGACACCTGGCGTCCGTCTGCCGCACCAACACCACCAATGCCAATCCCGGCTCTCGCCGCCCAAGGTCTTACCAAGACGGGTTGAGCGGCGCACCTATGGATATCAATCAGGTAGACACTTCCACAGCATCCAAACTTTTTATCGACGTGACGATCAATGGCAAGCCTCTGTGCCTACAAGTCGACACAGGAGCAGCAGTCTCATTGCTTAATTATACTACTTATGTGCAAATAGGCTCGCCCCCCCCCTCTCGCCGGCCCCCAAGCGCCTCCTGACATACAACAAACAGGAAATAGCACTCCTGGGACAATTCACAGCAAACGTCATGTATAAGTCTGTACATCGTTCAGTCCCCTTTTTAGTAGTTAACAGTTCTCTCACAGCAGACTTATTTGGACTGGACGCTTTCCGCTTATTCGGATTTTCAATTGAGGATAACATACACCTCGTATCTCAGCATGTTCCTTTTCCTGAAGTGGACGCCCTTTGCACCGAGTTTCAGGACCTGTTCTCACCAGGCGTCGGCTGTGCAAAGGACTTCGAAGCATCACTCCAACTCCGGCCGGACGTACGGCCTCGATACTTCCGGGCACGCCAGGTACCCGTAGCGCTTCAACAACCACTTCAGGAAGAACTTCAACGCCTCCAAGACGAAGGGATCCTCCAGCCGGTGCGGTTCAGCCCCTGGGCCACGCCTTTGGTCATAGTTTTTTTTTTTTTTTTATTTGGTCCTTGGCTTTCGCCAATATTGACCAGCTAACAATGTTACATTTTTGACCAAATTACAGAAATACATTCTTGCTCAGTTGACATTAATACATTTTGCATAGAAATCTTGTTTGGCCATCATTTTAAGACACAAATAGCAATAAATTTTTTTACATATTTCTCTTACTTTTATCTTTCTATCTTTAATAATAACATATAATCCCTATATCATTATTTAGTGTTGGAAGGAAATAAAAATTTTACATATTACCTATACATTTTATATTATGCATATACATGATACCCATTACATCGTACAAACAGGGGTATCCAAAAATTAATTTTTTCGCCCGCTTTCTATCTTTTGTAATTAATTTGTCTATCTAAGTCCTTATATATTCCATACAAAAACCTAATTGATATTCAGAAATGTACATTTGTTTATAATACATTCTTTCTCCACACAAACATTTTCCTATCATCCTGTACTGGATTTGGAAAACTTGATAGTTTCCTCATAACAGTAGTTCTAATCGAGAAATATTATAAGAGATACCTTATTTATTTTGAAAAGAACTATTAATATCCCTGCTCACAACAAAAATTCCTTAAAGACTAATTTGTGTTCTCTTGTACAAAGTAGCTCTCATATCTACATATATACACTCTTACATGGGCGCATACACGAACACTTACATATCTATACCCATACATATATTTACATACCCATATCCCACAAACATACAAAATTAGTCCATTTGATATGAAATATACTACGTTCCTTTATAATACATCATATTTTCCTATTACATTTAGATATATATTTACATAGTTGTTTTATCTTATCTACCGTAGGAGTCCCTAGAAATTGTCGTAGGCTCTCATAGTCTGTTATCTTATTGCCTCCGTCTTTCTGTAAGATTGATTTCCTGTGTTCGCTGTATTTGCGGCATTCCACCACAAGATGCACTATGTCTTCATATGCCCCACAATGCTCGCAGTTCGGTGATGTTGTCAAACCTAGTATAAATTTTTTGGAGTTTAGCATAACGTGGCCTGATCGCAATCTGTTTATCATTGTTATTTCTTTCCTACTTGCCTTTACACTAAACCATGGCTGTTTCGGTATGCTGTGTTGTATTGCATGGTACCATGCACCTTTGGTTCTGAATTGGACCTCCCCTACTTCTTCCCACTCCTTCATCTGTAGATTTCTGATTTTACTTAGTAAGTCTCTATATGGTACCCTGCCATCGATGTTTTCATGTTCCTTTGCTCCCCTTGCAAGGTGGTCAGCATTTTCATTCCCCACTACTCCTACATGTCCCGGTACCCACTGAAATTCTATTTTCTTCTTTAACTGTTGTGCTTTGCTTAGCTCATTTATGATGTCATATACTAGATGGTTCTTTGTTTTCCCTTTTGGACCATTTTTTAAACATAATAGTGAACTTAGTGAATCGGAGCAGATTAAAATCTTTTCTTCCCCTGTTTCCAGTGCATATTTAATGGCTTCTAATATTGCATATAGCTCCGCTGAGAACACTGACATATCCACCGGTAGCTTAACTGCTTTTCCAACATCTGATTTTTCTTCGTAGAACGCTGCGCTCGTATTTGAGCCTGTGATTTTGGAGCCATCCGTGTAAATTTTATTCCATGTCTTCCATTTCTCATTCAGGGTTTGTAACGTCGTCTTACAAAGATCTATCGTAATATTATCTGTTTTCTTGGCTCCTAGCTTGCCTATCCTTTCATGTGTTTGGACCTCGATTATTTGGGGCCACGTATCCCCCTATAAACGCTGGATTCATTTTATGTTGTTTTATTGGCCATTCTTTCATTTCATTGTAATTTTTAACTGTAATTGGGGTTGCCTTTTTTTCTCCAGTATTTCCTATACATAATTTGGCTAAAAGCCCCTAGCTTCCAATTTAGTGGGTGGTTGATCATAGCTCTGACTTTCAAGATAAAACGTCTGGAAAGCATACTTCGTCGGAGTGAGAGCGGTGGTGTACCTGTTTCCATCTGAAGTACGTTAATGGGGGTTGTACGTAGGAATCCTCCACTTATGCGTAATGCCAATGATTGTAAGCGGTCTAGTTTGACTAGGGTTGATGTAGTAGCTGCATCATATAGCATGCACCCATAGTCCATTTTACTACGTATTAGTTGTCTGTACAGGCGCAGTAACACTGTTGGATCGGCTCCCCAATGATTACTAGCTATCCCTTTCAGGATGTTAATTCGTTTCATTGCTTGGCCGTGTAACTCCATTACGTGTTTCTTCCATGTTAATCTCATATCTACCCACATCCCTAAAAATTTCACTTGGTGTATTGCGGTAAGAGCTTTACCGTTGAGTATTATCCTAACATCCTCTGTGTCTCTGTGTCTTGTAAATACCATTAGCTTACTTTTTTCAGGTGACAGTTCCATCTTCTTTTCTTGCAGAGCATTTGTCATACTGTTTAGGCCATTTTGTAAATCTCGTATTGCCTTTTCTTTCTTCCTATTTCTTACGTATACCACCACATCATCAACGTACTGTATGTACAAAATCGATCTACTCAGCTTGCTGAACACATTGTGCATATAAATAATAAACAATAGTGGGCTAAGGGGGTCTCCTTGCGGTAAACCAGAGAAGACGTGTCTAACTATTACCTCTCCCCTGTACATCCTAAGCTCCAGGATCCTTAGTGAAAGATAATTCGTACACCATTGTACTATTGTTTTTGGGATATCGCATTTCAGCATCACCTTTACCAGTTCCGTAATGTCGACCTGTCCGTATGCATTTTGTATATCCAGGAAAGCAGCTATAAGGTACGAGTTGTAACTGTTACTTATTTGTATATCTGTTATTAATGTGGCTATTGCATCTATAGTGCTATATCCCTTTCTGAACCCCATCACACGATTTGCTAGGAGTTCCCGGTGTTCGACATACCATTCCATTCGCTGTTTTATCATCAGATTCATCAATTTGCAAACACATGATATCAGTGATATGGGTCTGTACGATGTATATAATTTAGGATCCTTTCCGTTTTTGGGTACCGGAGTGATTTTAATTCTCCTCCATTGATGTGGTACTTCGCTTTGCCTGAATAAATTGTTTAGTATTGTCAGTAACAGTTCTTTGCCACTAAGGGGTAGATTATACAACATTGAGTATGATATTTGATCTATCCCTGGAGCTGTATCTTTATCTTTTAGGCTGTTTTCCATCTCTGTCAGGGTAAAGGGTCTATATAGGTTGCTGTTATTATGTATTAAAGGTTCGCTGCTATCTGCAACTACCAGCGGTGCGTCCTCTACCGTAGCTGGAGCTATTTTATCCATAAATTGTTCAGCTGTTTCTTCATTTACTCTTATGCTCTCAGCACTTAGCTTTGGTTCTTTGTACCATCTAACCTTTTTCCATAGCTCTTGTGTTGAGATGTCTCCGGTTAATTCGGAACAGAACTTTTCCCACCCATCTTTCTTCGCTTTCTTAATGGTCTTGCTCGCTTGTGCTGCTATCTTCCGAAGAATGATAAAGTTTTGGTACGTCATATTCTTACGATATGTTTTGAGGGCTAATCTTCTCCTTGCCACCGCTTTCGAACATTCTGGAGTCCACCATGGCTTCCTTTTATGTGCATCGCCACCACCGTGTTTCATAACAGGCGCGCTAATTTTCGCCGCTGCTTTGATGGTTTCTGTAAACCAGTTATAGTTTTCCTGCGGATCTGTTATGCCAGGATATTTGAGCAACCTTTTGCAAACTTCTTGCTGATACTTGTGCCAGTCAATATGTCTGTAGTTTATCGTATGTTCGAGACCGTCCATCCTATTTTGAGCCGTAATGTTAGGCTGCGACTCTATGGAGATTTTGATCACTCTGTGGTCACTACCCAGTGTGTCATTCATTGCTACCCACGAGCATTTCACTGGTCATAGTTCAGAAGCCAGGACGCCGCTTACGTCTCTGTGGTGACTTTAAAACCACCGTCAACCCACATCTGCTGGTAGACGACTATCCACTTCCGAGACCGGACGACCTCTTCCGTAAACTAGCAGGAGGTACCTACTTTACAAAAATTGACCTGGCAGAAGCATACCTTCAAATCCCTTTGGATATCCAGTCCCGACAATACACAGTCATCAACACTCCCTCTGGCCTCTTCCAACTCAACCGGCTCATGTTCGGCTTGGCCAGTGCTCCAGCGATTTTTCAACGGTATCTCGAACAACTTCTCCAGGATATTCCGGGATGCATCAATTATCTCGACGACATAGTCGTCACAGGACCCTCCGCTGCCGAACACATGACCAACCTCCGCCTACTCTTCCTCCGCCTCCGTGCAGCAGGTTCTGAAATGCAACCTTTCCAAGTGTCAATTTTTTCAACAATCCATTTCCTACCTGGGTCACATCATCGCTCAGGAAGGCATTTCCCCAGCATTTTCCTATGTGGACGCTATTTCCAACTTACCTCGGCCTCAGGATCTACATCAGTTGAAATCTTTTTTAGGCAAGATTTCATACTACAGAAAATTTATACCCTCGGCAGCACTAGTGGCAGCACCCCTGTACCACCTCTGTCGCAAGAATGTTCCGTTCCGTTGGACCCCAGCTTGCGAGACCGCATTCCACACCCTTAAACAGCAGCTCAAGTCCGCAGCATGCCTCATGCCATATACTCCAAACCTCCCCTTGATACTTGCCACAGATGCATCCAATTACGGTGTGGGGGCAGTTCTGTCTCATAAATTACCAGATGGCACGGAACGCCCCGTAGCTTACATCTCCAAAGCCCTATCGGCTGCTCAGCTTAAATATTCTCAAATCGAGAAAGAGGCGCTAGCTATTGTTTTTGCCTGCTCCAAATTCTATTCCCTTTTATATGGGATTTCTTTTCATCTCATTACCGACCACAAGCCACTCCTATCACTATTTGATCCGTCCACACGTCTGCCTACCAAAACATCCCACCGCATCCAGCGTTGGGCACTATTCCTGTCCCAGTTCAGATATACCATGCATTTCCGTACCACCTCCAGGCATGCCAATGCAGACGCCTTATCCAGACTACCGCAGGGACCAGACCTTGCCTTCGACAATTCGGAACTTCTTGTGTTCCAGATCGACGATGACATACAAGAAGCACTGAAGACATTTCCAGTCACGGCCTCAAAAGTCGCTGCAGCCACAGTGGAGGACCCCCTCCTCCGTGTCATCCGACACCACATCCAACACGGGTGGCAAACACGTTCCCCTCCACGCCATCATCAAGACCTCCATTTCTACTACTCCATCCGCCACCAGCTCTCAGTAGTAGAGGGAGTGCTTCTCCGCACAGAACCAAATTCCACCCCGAGGGTCGTCGTTCCGAGATCCCTACAGCCGACAATCCTCCAAACTCTCCACCAAGGACACTGGGGAATTGCCGCACCAAATCCCTTGCCAGACGCCATGTATTCTGGATCGGCCTTACCACGGATGTCACGGAGATGGTGCGGCACTGTACCATCTGTGCCCGACAACTGCCCCGCCCCCCCTCAAAAGTTCCTTTCCTGGCCGGCACCGTCCGGACCCTGGGAACGCATTCACCTCGACTTCGCTGGCCCATTCCTAGGCCACCAGTGGCTCTTAGTGACGGATGCCTTTTCCCACTTCCCATATGTCGTCCGTTGCTCCACAATCACCACAGAGGTCACCATTTCAGCCCTCACGAAGATCTTTTCCATCGAAGGATTACCATACGCCATCAGTCACAGATAACGGACCGCAATTTCGAAGTCGGGAATTCCTATCCTTCTGTACCGCCAACAATATCCAACACCTCCTCACCCCGCCCTTCCACCCCCCAATCTAACGGGGAGGCGGTACGGCTAGTCAGAACATTCAAAACCCAAATGACCAAATACACCACAAGTCACAAACTCGAAGAGGCATTGACACTCTTCCTCAGTTCCTATCGAACCACTCCAGTGGGGGCCTAAAAGCCCGGCGGAATTGCTGCATGGCCGCCAACCTCGCACTCTCCTCCATCTCCTCTTACCCCCTCCAAATACAGGTACCTTCGGGCCCATTCCGTTTCACCCCCCGGGCTCCCTAGTCTGGGCCCGCGGGTTTGGCTCCCAGGCCGGTTGGCTTCCGGGGGTCATCCAGCGGCCCCGGGGCCGCCAACTGTTTCGACGTCAGCCTGGATGGCCGGGATAGTGCGACGCCATCGAAACCAACTACGTACCCCGCTACCCCACGGCACCGTCCTCTTCCACCACGGCACGGCCATCCACTTCTTCCTCTCCTTCCCTGCCACCTCCACCACTCCTGCCGTCTAACCGTTGCTCAGGGACAGTTACAGCGCCACCACCGACGCCACAACCTGTCGGTCGCTCCGACACCCTTCAGCCGCAGCCTCTCGACCACCTGCGGGGACCATCTTCAGCGCCCCCCGTACAGCCCCCGGCCATCGACGCCGACGAACCGATGCCGTTAGCTCCACAAGGTACCTCCATCACAACCTGCACCACGACGCAGGTCGGCACGCATCGCCAGGGGAACAGCTCCGTACTCCCCTGGAGGTAGCCTTCATAGTCTGCTCCAGGGCGCCGCGGCAGACGACCTCGCAGACGTCGCAGACATCGCTTCCCCCCCCCCCCCCCGGGAGGGAGGTATGTTCAGTCTGCCAGTAAAGGCCCCTGCCAGGCAGACCTCACACACAACGCGCCTGCACGCCGGGATACATATACGACTCCAAACAGGCGCAGAGGCATCAAAACAAACCAGGAAAACTAAATAGAATCATCTAGAGGCTAAGTGGGATCTATTTCTTACAGAGGTCGCCTGTACTACCACACAACGGAATTCCTGCGCCAGGCCGCCTATATAAGCGTAGCCGGCAGCTCCTACCGACCAGTTCCAGCCTGACCGCTGAACCAGCGTCAACTACAGAAGACCACCGGAAGTTCGCGAGAAGTAGAAGCCGTCACTCTACCCCTGGATCAGGACCAGGCTGAAATTCTCGACGGTCATTCTGATAACTGTACCCACATTTGTTTATAGTTTACCTGTTGTATTGTGTACCGAGTAATAAACTTCAAGGAACCGTTAAGTGTAGTTCACTTCAATTATCATAAAACACAGTAAGTAAAATTAAAAAAACATATAATGAAATATTAAAATTCAAATTCAAAAGATTTATAATAAACATTTATTATGGCAATTTAGTGTGATCCTTTTAAGAATTTGTTTTTTTGCTATATTTTGTAACCATATCTGGCATTGCGTTTAAATAACCCAAAGAGAAAGCGGTAAAGTCGTATCAAGTCAATTTCTAAATTGCCCCCCTAAAAAAACCAAATTGCCCCCCAGTGGGGCGTGGGCCCCACGTTGGGAAACACTGCCCTAGCCACTAAAAAAAATTCATTGAAATCTGTTCAAAATTGGCGAAGATATCGCTGAACATACATACAAAAAAATACAGACGAATTGAGATCCTCCTTTTTTTGAAGTCGGTTAAAAATTAACTTCACCACTCCCGGAAAAGAACTTGTTTTAAACGGTGAGGAGGTATTTCTGTAGATTCTTACTTCCCGACGGAGTTCTACGAAAGTGACATTCTGCAGGGAATCATATAGCATTTGAAAGTATTTTCTAGAATGCGTTCGCGGACTAAACTATCAGATCTTGGTAATGAGACGAGAATTTAATGACATTTAAATCGTTCGTGCTTCAAATATAGTGTAATCAGTCAAGCAATAGATGTATCACACGTCATTTTCTGAAACTGGCTATCAGTTTTGTCGTTTTGATTTTACATCGGACACAAGCAAAGAACGACCACTTTGGTCTCGTTTGTAACTATAACTATAAAGATTTCGAGAGAAACAAACATGAACATTATCCTAAACCACTTGTTATTGGTTTTATCTGCACTACGCCATTCTCACTACAATATATACTTGCCAGCATTTGTTCCATGCATTTTATTTTTTGCCTTCTGCTGCAGATTTAGAGTTCAATTGACATTCATGTTAAAAC
>JARYHS010015744.1:0-12031 GCA_031002005.1 Vandiemenella viatica
TCCGCTCTCTACATACAGCTGCAGCAATATTTTGAAATGCAAACAAGAGAGCAGTAAGGCAATTGAATCATCAGCTGTGTGTGAATTAATTGAGACATCTTGTATGCTGTCTTCCTGTATTAAAAAATAATCAGAAATTACATATTGGCGTTTCCATGTTTCCCAGCGAAAATAGTAAAAAATCTTTCCCGGATTATGAACAGCTTCAAGTACAACAAGAGAAGCTTCATTATGCCAAACCTCAATTTTGTTGCGAAGTTTGTGGAAAATCTTTTACCAGGCCCTCTCATCTTCAGAGTCATCACAGAATACATTCAGGTGAACGCCCATTTAATTGTGAATTCTGTGGAAAAAAATTTGCGCATTCTGGAAATCTTAACTGCATCAGAATATTCATTTTCGTAAGCGCCTTTTTGTTTGTGAAATTTGTGGGAAATCTTTACAAGTATAAGTTATCTCGAAAAACATCACAAGATTCATTCAAGCAAACGGATATTTTCATGTGAAACTTGCCAAAAATCTTTTACAAAGTCTGGGCAACTTAAAAAGCATCAGGCTATTCATTCGGGTGAACGCCAATTTCATTGCGAAATTTGTAAAAGATCTTTTTCAAGATCTTCGGATCTTAAAGATCATCATAGTATTCATACTGGAGAGCGTCCATATTCATGTGCAGTTTGTCGAAAATGTTTTAGAACGTCACGAAATCTTAAAAGCCACCAGTGGATTCATTCAGACGAACGCCCATTTAATTGTGAAGATTGTGGGAAATCTTATAGAGATAAAGGGGCTCTTAAAGTACATAAATATATTCACTCCGGTGAACGCCCGCGCCCGTTCACTTGCGAAATTTGCGGAAAATCTTTTACCCAAACTGGGAATCTTAAAACGCACCGGAGTATTCATTTCAGTGACCGCCTGTTTGCGTGTGAATTATGTGGAAAAAACTTTTAAACAGTCTGCGGGTCTGAAAGGACATCAGAGGATACATTTTGGCGAGCGCCCATATGTTTGTGAAATTTGTGGAAAAACTTTTAAAAATTCAGGACAACTTAAAGGACATCAGAGGAATCATTCTGGTGAACGACCATATTCTTGTGAGACTTGTGGAAAATCTTTTACATATTCATTTACTCTTAAAGACCACCAGCGCATTCATTTGGATGATCGCCGATTTCCTTGTGAAGTTTGTGGAAAACGATTTGTGATGTCTGCACACCTCAAAAGGCATCGGAGGGTTCATTCAGGTGAACGACCCTATTCTTGTGAAGCTTGTGGAATGTGTTTTGCGGAACTTGGTAATCTAAAAAAGCATCAGAAGAAACATTCAAGTAAACACTAGCTTGTTTTTTATAGGTGACGAAAATATTATTTAATTTTGGTGATGGCTATAGTAAATGTAGTGCCATTTAAGTTTTTTTCCTCAATATCATTTTTAAAGAAACCATTTCATTTAACTTCATACAAAATAGATTCACTTAATGTGCTCTCAAAACACCCCTCAAGTTGTCATAGCTGATATCAATAATTTCATCACCTTCCTTCTGACAATAAGCAACAAATTCCTTCCAATTCTGCACATATGTTGGATGATTCAACCCCATTTGTATTAGTAACCATGTAACCTGCTATAGAATGTTCTTCAAAATATTTTTCTGTTAGAACATACTCCGCGAGAACGAAAAATTAAGCATTTAATCTAGTTGTTATCTTCATTCCTCTATGTAATATGTTAGCTAAGTTGTAAAAATCATAATATATCATATTGTTCCCTTCATTACCTTCATGTTTATCTTTAGCAAGGTCTTCTTGGGAGTCATTGTGGAAAACAGTCTTGACATCACCTATAGGAGATGGTCCAATTTCCTGTTTGGCCTCCACTTGGACCACAGTTTCAGCCATGCCTAGTTTTCCGACTGATTATTAAAAGCCTCATCTGTAGATATCACTTCTATAGATTCATTTCCTCTTTGCTCATTTTCACTTTTATAGAAATGGTTATTTCTCTCTTTGAAATGCCCATTTCTCGCACGTTTAAAATACCTGACATTCCTCTGGTTATGATGGGTTATCTCATTTATATTGGGTGCAGTTGAGAAATGGGGATTCCTCCGCTCTCTGCACTGATAAACATCGTTACTACTAGGATTGCTGAATAGGTTCGGATCTCCCCACGATTACCTCTTTATCTGTTCTCTGTCATCAAAATCTTGGGTCCAACTCAGAAGGTCATCTATTTTATTGATTGTGTGAGGATTATAAAAGGTTTCTTGTAACCAGTAAGGAAGTCTGTTAGTAATGCCTTTAATAACAGTTATTTCCTCAATGGTTTGGTCCAGGTGCTTTATCCCAAGCAAACACTGATGGACAAAATCATGTTGTTTCTCCCTATTCTGATTGTATTGCCTCCCATTAAAAAATCTAATATTATATTAATGTGGCGAGCACTAGACCAGAAATAATTTTAATTCTTGGTTTTAAACTCTTCATACGTGCGGCAAGAAGGTGGTTGTCAATCTCCCCACATTTTCGCACATTTTAGATGTTGATACACTACATTGATTTTTCTCTCATCAGTAAGAGAAGCAAGGTTTCAAAGGCTTTAAAACTTTTTATGAAATCTATTCGGTGGATACCCTTTGGGTCTGAAAAACATTCAACTTCAATTTTCTCAGGGAAAATTACTGAAATGGGATGTGACCCCATAAATTCTCTTTAATTATTACATATATACCCTTCAAACCCATTAATTCTCTCATTTAGAAACTGCACATCAATAATAATTTTTAATGTAGTGTTCTCTTGTGGAGTTTGGACACACTCTAAATGTTCAACACGTTTTTCCATTTTACTACCATGTTCATGCAACAAACCTATATCTGTTTGTAACTTGTTGGAGGTATCTTGTAATAACTCTATGCACTCTTTAACCTTAAGCTGTTCTAGTTCTACTTTGTTGACTCTGTTTCCTTGCTGAATAAATTCATTCTTAAAGTTATCCCCAAGTTGATTCATATCATAATGAAGAGTCTTGGCTTTCTATAATATGTTGTCTAAGGTTGTTTCAACTGTAGTAACACATTCACCAAAATGTGTGTAATAATTTTCCATCTTATCCTGGATTTTACCTATTTTGGAATCAATTAGTTGTGAATGGTCCATAAAATCCCTTCTAAGGTCATTTACACTGGAATCAAGCTTATTCTTGGTTTCTCTGAACTGAACATCTAAATGAGATTGCGTTGATAAAATTAGGTCAGTCAGTTTATGTAGGGAAATGGTATGTTCTGGCTGGGTAAATTGAGAAAGAGTTGATGGAGTTTGTTTATTTTCTGGTTCCTGATGGGTACCTTCTGCAGGAGAATAATCACCCTCAAAATGTGAAAACTGGACCCTGTTATCGTCTTCTTCATCTGCTTGTTGAGGTACTGGTGCTTTTTCCAAAATTACCGACGGATACGAGTCAAGAATGGTATATACAGATGGTGGGGACATATCCAGTAAGTTAGAATTATCTGCAGCATCAAGTTGATAGATAGCATGAAAAGTATTTTCATTGTCCTTATCCATGGTAAGTTCAATTCACAAATTTATAACCAACACAAAATCAAAGTTCATAGCTCAAAACACAGTGAATAGAAATCGATAAATTCACAACAGGCAAAGAAAGAAAATTATTTAATTCGTGAAAATTAAATTTTCGAATTGCAAATCCTTCACTATATTTAACCCTTTCGCGGGCAAAATAGTTCTGGCAGCCTAACAAACCAAATTAATCTTAAAAACTATCTAGAACTGTCTTCTTAATATTATGGAGAAGAGAGTCCAAGTTTCTCTCTTTGTGTTTTCCTGTACGAGGAAGTGGGAAGTAGTCTTCCCTCGGGAACTTCTGAGAATTAATAAAAAAGTTCGTTGTGTATCAATTTTCTTTTTATTTATTGACATAAATACATAATATACACACAAATATGCTCCTTTCACTCCCCATGTAATTTTCTGAAGCAGGTTTCACTGCATAAAGGTACATCACATGTTTTGCAAATTTACCTAGTGCATTTTTCAGTACGTTTAGTTCTGAAATTTCTGCACTTCTGTAAGTGTTACTTACAATTGGTTGATGTGTCCCTACACCTATCAATCTTACATCATCAGTGACTTTCCCTCCTTTTGCCAGAAATGCTGGATTGAAGACATACTGTTTTCTACAAGAAAATCCTGCAATCAACTGCCTGTCAAGGTGAAGCCTGTATGTCAGTTGTCATAATTACCAGAATTTCTTTTGTTTTGTTTCCATAAAAGCTGTTTATTATTGCTAGATCCAATAAAAACTAGGAGATCCTGTGCCACCACTCGAAAGAAAGCATTCCTACTGCATATCGTTCCCTAAGCTGGTCAGATCTGTCCACACATCCCATAATTTTGATGTACCAATCCACCACTAATTTGTTTTGATATTGTGAAAATGCGAACAGTCACTTCCCCATTCCTCATTACTTTCTTCTGAATCTGAGTACTCTCCACTAGTATTTGGAATTGCAGGCATACTTATATCAATATCTGTCTCTGTAACTACATTCTCAGATTTACTGTTTCTATCCATGTGTGAATCATCCAAAACATTCAGTTCATCTGGAGCTTCAGGACTTTTTCCCCACATCAGAATCATCATGAAAATAATATATCATATATATCTTGATAATATATCTTGATCCCTTGGGTTATTCAGGTCAAAGTATTCAGACATCTGAATGTGGAACAAGCAAATAAAAAAAATGTATGATAGCATACAAGGCAGGAAATATGTCACTATTATTCAAATGTGTGCCACTATAATTATAACATGAAATGTTAGGACCACAGCAATAAATATTTGTACATGAATTATTAAATAATAGGTTAGGTTCACAAACAGAACATCGATATATAATTATATTTGATATATATAAATCCTATTCAGTGCAAATATTCCCAACATGTTATTGAGCTTCTCCACGTAATACTAACAACAGACAGTGCCATGGGAAGATTACTTCCCACTCGAAAAAATTAACTTTACAAATTACATGTACAATATTTTTTTGTGTGCAACACTTGAGAATATTGCTAAGGTACCTAATTACATAAATAGTATTCAGAATTTGTTAATGCTTTCCTTTAATAACAATTTATACGAAAAACCAGCAATTTTGTCCAACACAGCTGGGAAATGGACGTAAATTTCATAATGATCATCCACAAATTTGGGTTGCACAGACCACAATGTAAAACTGCACCATAAAGCGATTTTAACATGTTTCTTCAAGCTTCTGGCAGATGGCAGCACTTGTCAGAGGTGGTAAATGTGCTTCCCTCAAAAGCTTTACTTGAATTTGTCGAGTGGGAAGAAGGTTTCCCACCGCCCACGAAAGGGTTAAACAAATAAAACAATTTAAAATGTACTTCCCTTTTATGTTTCCTTTTTTCCCCTGTGATGTGCTAAACAGCAAAGCAAAACATGACTTTGCCGGCCGCCAATGATGTTAAACAACTGCTCAGTTGATGTGCTCTCGAAGTCTCTGTTGTGGTGCATATAGATATACAAGTCGACCATCAACCGTAAATCGTTCTGTGTTGCGCTTTGATTATCTTGCTTTCCAGAAGTTCGTAGTAGCTAACAAAATTACCAATTCAAGTGTCAGGGTCGCCATGAAATGCGCTTCGCTGTTAACTTCTTTCTTTAATCGTTCTTTTTAGAACCAGAAATAATTAGTATATACTTTTAATGAAGGAAGTTTCAGTTTATCATAATTCCATTTTAATAAGAACTATAACTAAATCAACACCCGTCATACAAACTACATGGGTCGTTACTAAATACTTCCAATCCGAAAATTACAGGTTCTCGAATTGGCAATCTGTTCATCTTGTGAAGCGACGTCTACTTTCAATTAAAGTTGTGACTTAATCTGTTTGTTAATAATGACCAACGAATTGTGATGGGAAATTCAAAGCACGTATATTTAATATTCTCCATGGAATTTTAATCTTTAATTGAACTTTATTAAATGCTAAATAATTGTATGAAGTTATTGCCTTTTCGTATCAATCAGCTCAGTTACAAGTTGACAAAATTTAATCAGAAGACCAAAAATTATAAATAAAATAATAAAAAATAGGGAAAGCTTTCAGAATCATGGAAAATCAAATCCATAGAATATACCACAGATATAGATAGGGGGCTTTAATGAAAATTGTGGCATTACGTAGGTGATTAAGTTAATAATTTATAACCCACTTGAAATTTACAATTTTCTCACAAATAGAAATGTGCTAGAACAAACTGCATTGGGAAGAAACCAGAGGCTATTATTATTATCAGTTGGTGCCCACTCACAGGAGTGCAATACTTGGCAGCTGTTTGTAATGTAGGTGATACATAGCACTGCAGTTGAGAAAATTAGGTAACTTGCTGCGAAGAAAATATGTTTCCTAATTTTCACACTGATTGTAGAATTTTAGTGCTTTTGTTTTCAATACAATACACATGTTGTGGTTGTATATCTCAGCATAATTTTTTATCTGAGCCTTTGCAGTAAATTAAATGAAAAATTTCTCTATTTCTTTTTACAGGTCGAAAGTTGGGCTTCAGCAAAACAATATAGTTCTCTATTCTGGACAAAGTGATGTTGCTATGGTGGAGAAGTTACGAGTTAGAAATCCATATTTAGTCAGATTTGAAATGAACAATATCAGTAGATCTAATAAGACCAGTGACAGCATGTATACATGTGCCATCTGTCTTCAACATTTCTCCACAAGGGACTTGCTGATTAGGCATGTTTTTAGTCATGACCCATGTATAAATTCGCCATTACATTTTTGCAAATGCTGTGGCCAAGTTTTCTTAAATCTATCAAAATTGCAAGTCCACAATTTCGAAGAGAGCAAGAAAACTACATCAAAAAAGCCATCGTTAATTAAACTTGATTGTGTTCGCTGTGCAAGAACTTTTTTGTCTTGGGGTTCTCTGAAACAACATGTTTTCAGCCATTTTATAGCTATTTCCACTCCCTTGTATAATTGTCTATATTGCTGTGAAGTATTTGAAGATATGGCCCAACTTAAACTTCATATCACCACGAGATATTCAGGAAGAAGGTAAGATAAGGTCTTTCTATCTTGTATTGAAGCTGCAGTCATTTTTACATTTAATTTAATTTATGTGTGAAAATTATTATTTCTTGTAGCTAGAAGTTTAAGACTAAGCATGTTTGATTGTCATCACTAAATTTGGAAATTTGTCAGGGAATGTGCACAACTAACAAAAAGAAACTGTTTGCTCCGAAATACAAAGTAAACATTTCAGTTATTGTCGTGGTTTGTTCCTTGAAGAATTTGGATGTGAAATAATATATGGACCTATACATAAATTTGTTCCTCTAGTTTCATAGTTATTTTTCTACAGTATGGTTCATTTTACAAAGGAGCATACAGAATTGTTGTGTCTACACATTTGGATTATTGTTGTGATTTTTGGAATCCATATCACAAGGGATTGACAGAATAAAGAATGCGCAGAAAAAAATCTCAATTTGTGACTGTTTGCCATAGCTTTTATGAAAGTGTCCTATGCTGTATAATATGGGCTAGGGTTGTCTGGCGGAGAAATGATGTTGGTCTTGTTAAAGTTTATTGGCAAACATTCAAACACCCACTTTCATTTGGAGGTGCAATGAAATATTTTGTCCACCAACTTATTTGGGTTTACTACAGAATTAAGGCACTGAACTGATACTAATTTGAATTCTATATTCCTTTGTGCAATTCCAGTTTAAAATATAGCGTAAAGAGGTTAGTTTTAATGCGAATCATCCTCTGCAACCTATGATTGTTAATTGATATTATAGATGTAGGTGAGTTCAGTCTATAGAATAGTTTTCCTCTTGGTAAAATTTGGAATTAGGTATATGTACAGTTCTCTAAGTGGGTAGGAATTTGTTAGTGAGCTTTATTAATTGTTCTCGAGAAGCTAACTGAGTTAAACTTATAGTAAACAAAATATTTCGGTGGTACGGGTTTCCATCACCATCTTTAGATGTACCTTTAACAACTCGTAACAATTGACATTTGCTGATTGCCTAGAGAGCTTTGTGATGATGTGGAAAATAGTACACCATCCGGATGATACAGTGTATTAAGCAATATTGTTTGGTACATGTCCAATATATTTGCTTGGTGCAAAAGGACAAATATTCGCTGGTGGAACATAGTTTGGATGTACGACAAAGGTTCACTTTCGAATCAACTAGGGTGCTGGTAAGCAGTATAAGCTTTAGGACAGCTTTATTACAGAAGCATTTACCTTACTTCCAGTCCTGTTAGCCAGAGTTGTGGTTAATTTCTGAGAAATACATTGATACCAGTTATCGAGGCTGCTCTTTATCAATGCTCCACATTTTCTGTTTTACAAGGTGCTATTGAAGAATGTAATATTGTCTGCTGTTGATACGTCAGCCTTTCAACAACGTCCTCTAGGCAAGCCACCAGTTTCAAATCTTATGACTTGTTCAATATATACCTGAAGACCAAGAACAGTGTCGATAATTTATTGTATTTTAATAACAATATAACTGCTTACTTTCCTGAGTACAATTATAAAAAAAAAAGTTATAAATAGTGATACGGAACAGTGTCGCCAATATAGTGTTTTAATAAAAATTTAACTTGCTTACTTTGACAAGAACAGTTAAAAAATATACGATGCCAAGATCGACTGATTAATACTGTGAAGTGTCAAATATCACTTTACTAGACAGGTTTCATAATGCCATAATTCTTTGAGTTAAGCCCAAGGAATTGAAAACTAAGTGTTAGTATTTTTAGGAAAGTATATTTTTTCCAAATTGTGTATATAACAACCAACATTTTAAATTTTTTCTTTATTGAAAAGTTGTTTTCTTATGGTGAATAACTGACATATGACCATAACATATTAAATTAATATTTCTATAGTAATGGAAGTAAGTGTACTTCTTGAACAGGTCACCATAATGTATTGCCTGTATAATGGTTAATTTGGTATAGAATTTTAGGTCGGGCATTTAGATTTGTTTGATGAAATTAACTATTACAATAATGGAGTTGAGTTACATGTGGCTGGAAGGTAGGAGGTGTCAAATAATTAGTGCATTTCTATAAGATATATATTGTGTTACGGCATTGATGTATAATGGTTGAGGGTTGGAGTGGCAGATAGACCTTTCCAGTTCAGAACAAGATGGCCGATCCTTTATTGGTTTGATACATTCTATTCCTCAAGGATATCAATTGTCTACTTCTAGTTTGAGTGTTGCAATGTTGGCAGGTAATATCTGCCATATGTCTTGCTGATATTCATTTTATTTGTATTGTCGATGTATTATAGGTAGGCACCATTTTTATTTTTTCATATTCAATATTTAACATACACTTATCATTGTTATATTTATAATAGTAATTTAAATGTCTACTTTTGATTATATTTCTGTGGCAATCAATTAGGGTTCTGAATCTTATGAATGTTAGGCTATGGAGTACAAGTTGTACTACTTTGATTACTTACAAATAAAATGTATTGAAGTACTTGTGAAAAGCATATAATTCTTCTATTTTAAAAACCAACAGTGTTATTATATTTAAGAGCTGTGTCTGAATATAATAGTTGAAAATATTTTATTTTCTACTGCATAACAACATGGATGCTTTCATTTTTAGGCGTTGCGATTGTAAAAGTAACTTTCACAGTCACAAGCAGCGACATTCCACATCTGAATGTCAAAAGAACAGCATTAGTGAAGATCCGCTCTCTACATACAGCTGCAGCAATATTTTGAAATGCAAACAAGAGAGCAGTAAGGCAATTGAATCATCAGCTGTGTGTGAATTAATTGAGACATCTTGTATGCTGTCTTCCTGTATTAAAAATAATCAGAAATTACATATTGGCGTTTCCATGTTTCCCAGCGAAAATAGTAAAAAATCTTTCCCGGATTATGAACAGCTTCAAGTACAACAAGAGAAGCTTCATTATGCCAAACCTCAATTTTGTTGCGAAGTTTGTGGAAAATCTTTTACCAGGCCCTCTCATCTTCAGAGTCATCACAGAATACATTCAGGTGAACGCCCATTTAATTGTGAATTCTGTGGAAAAAAATTTGCGCATTCTGGAAATCTTAAACTGCATCAGAATATTCATTTTCGTAAGCGCCTTTTTGTTTGTGAAATTTGTGGGAAATCTTTTACAAGTATAAGTTATCTCGAAAAACATCACAAGATTCATTCAAGCAAACGGATATTTTCATGTGAAACTTGCCAAAAATCTTTTACAAAGTCTGGGCAACTTAAAAAGCATCAGGCTATTCATTCGGGTGAACGCCAATTTCATTGCGAAATTTGTAAAAGATCTTTTTCAAGATCTTCGGATCTTAAAGATCATCATAGTATTCATACTGGAGAGCGTCCATATTCATGTGCAGTTTGTCGAAAATGTTTTAGAACGTCACGAAATCTTAAAAGCCACCAGTGGATTCATTCAGACGAACGCCCATTTAATTGTGAAGATTGTGGGAAATCTTATAGAGATAAAGGGGCTCTTAAAGTACATAAATATATTCACTCCGGTGAACGCCCGCGCCCGTTCACTTGCGAAATTTGCGGAAAATCTTTTACCCAAACTGGGAATCTTAAAACGCACCGGAGTATTCATTTCAGTGACCGCCTGTTTGCGTGTGAATTATGTGGAAAAACTTTTAAACAGTCTGCGGGTCTGAAAGGACATCAGAGGATACATTTTGGCGAGCGCCCATATGTTTGTGAAATTTGTGGAAAAACTTTTAAAAATTCAGGACAACTTAAAGGACATCAGAGGAATCATTCTGGTGAACGACCATATTCTTGTGAGACTTGTGGAAAATCTTTTACATATTCATTTACTCTTAAAGACCACCAGCGCATTCATTTGGATGATCGCCGATTTCCTTGTGAAGTTTGTGGAAAACGATTTGTGATGTCTGCACACCTCAAAAGGCATCGGAGGGTTCATTCAGGTGAACGACCCTATTCTTGTGAAGCTTGTGGAATGTGTTTTGCGGAACTTGGTAATCTAAAAAAGCATCAGAAGAAACATTCAAGTAAACACTAGCTTGTTTTTTATAGGTGACGAAAATATTATTTAATTTTGGTGATGGTTAAAATATCAGATCGATTATTCGAAATTCATAGATATTCCGGTGCACTTAGACGGTATCTGCCAGATGAACTTTTTACATTGTGGAGAGTGCAACGACATTTTTAGTTCCTTGAAGAAT
This sequence comes from Vandiemenella viatica, assembly GCA_031002005.1. Lineage (NCBI taxonomy): Eukaryota > Metazoa > Arthropoda > Insecta > Orthoptera > Morabidae > Vandiemenella > Vandiemenella viatica. Next base: position 11,325 of record JARYHS010015744.1, read on the forward strand.
TAAAAATACCAGAGATTTCTCTACATTTAATTTTTTATTTTATTTTATATGCTGTATCTAATAAAATTAATCAAGAATTTTGTTCATGGAGTATTCTTTCCTTTCATTGATATCTTTGTAAACAGGTATAATCTAGTATTTTTACAGTTTTGTTGATAGAACAAAGTGCTGTTAGTGAAGTTATTCTCTGGTAATGATTGTTGTTATCAATTGGAAAAAAGTATTTTATTATTGGCACTAAACCCAGCTTTCATCACAGAAAATAAAATTCCACATATATACAAATTGTTCTTTGGTGACCAGCCGAGTTAAAAAAATGTTGTAATTACACTTACAATCATAACATCCTTCAACTCGGCTAGTCACTCGAGAACAATTTTTGTATTCTCAACACCGAGAAAAATTGCATAATTGTGTAAATTTCTTCATTCATATGCCATATGTAGGCTTAGTTAAAACATATCTTTTATGGCTTTAATTTTGAAAAATAGCAATGTACCGTTGGTAAGGTGTTAGAAATAAAAAGTAACTAGAAGAGTTATTTTTTTTATTTTCTTGATTTCAAAATTGAAGATTTAATCAGTCACTTGGAGTAGAGTGATAATTTTTTTCAACTGTTGTGATAAGGTCTATATTAAATTATTAATAATTATATACTTTCAATTGTTCAAAATGTAACTTTGTTATATCAGAAATAAACTTGTAGT
>JARYHS010015748.1:0-110301 GCA_031002005.1 Vandiemenella viatica
TTTAGTCTTCGCATCTGATAATGCAGCCAGGACTGCTGATTACTGGAGACATGTCGTCTTCAGTGATGAGAAGGTATTTACGACGGGATCTGCGGGTAATGTGATGGTGTACCGCCCACGTGGAGCCAGATTTGACCAACGATACATTCATCACAGCCACAAGAGTGGTAGGGTATCAGTTACCGTCTGGGCGTGGATTTCTGCTGCAGGTTGTGGTGTGCTGTGGGAGGTGGATGACCGTCTTAATTCCGCAGCCTATATATCTATTCTCGAGAACGTGATGTTGCCATCTGTGAGGCAGAGATTTCCGCAAGGGCATATCATGTTCCAGCATGACAGGTCACCAGTCCACCGCTCCCGTCTAGTTCAGAGGTGGTTCGTCGAGCACCCCGAAGTGCTGCAAATTGATTGACCACCCAAGGGCGCTGATATGAACCCTATAGAAAATGTTTGGGCCGAAATGGTCAAAATTATAAAAGAAAAGGAGCATGTGCCGACGACCCGGCGCCAACTGTTAGATGCCATTTATGACGCATGCAAAGAACTGGCCGAAAATCGTCATTATATTTCACGCCTCATTAATTCCATGAACAGTAGAATCAGTGCCGTTATCGATGAGGAGGGAGGCTGGACAAGATACTGAAAGCTAACTCCGTGTATTTTTTGACTTCTCCATAACTGTTCTGCCACACCTCATTACCTTCATTCAGTGATCTTATCCCTGTATTTATATCCTGATCCATTTCCAAACATCCTTTTTCCCTTCCTACTCCCCCCCCTTCCCCCCCCCCCCGTCACCAAAGATTTCTGGACACTGTACAGGTCTATGTCGAGGAGGGAAATCACAACAGTTCGTCGGTGGTGGCGCACTGGGAAAGTCGGCAGAGTAGTAAACTCCGGTAGTACGGGTGCTGGCACGAGGCTCTGTGAGAGCATTATTTTTTTTTTAAATCCTCTTCTTCTTTTCTTTTTAGCCACCTATATAAAATACTACACAAGTTTATAAGGCTAGCGTAACATTCAATCAAATAAGATAACACTGTTTTACTCCAATTTTCATTCTTAAATTAGTGTCTGTAATATAAGTTTCTCGATTTTAAAAATTGCGGTACTGAATTATTTTAAGGTGTTGGATTGAAAACTTATTTTCACTGTTGCACTAAATGCTTGCGAATGCCGGGATGGTGCTTTCAAAAGACCATGGCAGAATTCATCCCCATTCCTTTCCCCCCGTTCTTTCCTGCCTCTAATGACCTCGACGAGTTGCAAAGGCAGAAGCAAATAATTAATACTTCTTTTTTTAAAAAAAAAAAAAAAATCTTGCCAATATCAGTGTGGATTAAACCAAAAGAACTTGCCACCACGATTTAATCACAAAAAATTTCTCAAATAAAAATAATTACATGTCTGTGGTGTGTTTTGAACCTACTCCCTGTTAGATTTATCTTATTCAACTGTCGACTACGCTAGCGGAGGGACTAGGATGCTACTTCCACGTGTGAAGAGTCGCCAGTTTCGTGTTATTTTTTCCTTAGGGCTGGTCGATGTCGAAATCATTAGAGGGAGGAAAAGGACTGGGGGCATCTATCGGGAAGAAATTCATCCATGGCATTTTTATGGAACCATCCCGGCACTCACGTGATGATTTCCATTAATCATGCGATATCGAAATCCGGATGGACGGATGAAGATTTGAATCCGTGTCCTCCCGAATGCGAGGTTTGAGCGTTACTGGAACTCTCGGTCACTGGTGCGTATCCGGCCTGGGGCATGGGTGTTAAATTAAGTGTTTTGTATGATGTGTCCTCTTTCATTTGTATGTGCAAAAAGCATTTGGAAATACGTCAGTACACAGAATGATCACAAAAAAGGATTAGCTAGATGAATGGCTATCGGCGGGAATATCATTAAAAATTTAAGATAATGTTATTGAATCAAAAGGCGATAAGCCGCCTTCAAAAATCTCTCACAGATCCACCCCGCCTGACAATAAAATATTTTTTATTTGGTGCCAGCTATTGACTGAGTACTAAAACGAGTTTACGGGTATTAAGATAAAAATATTTGAAAGTAGATGGACTATAGTGCAGTTCTTTAGTACACCCGGAGCAGTATTTAATTTCAGTTGAATGTATCTAATGTGATCTCTTTATCACTATGTGTGTTTATTATATAAGAAGAATTGACTGGAGGATATTGCAGCTTAGAGGCAAGGAGGAAGTAACCGATGTAACAAACGTTTCGAGGAAGTGATTATTTACCAGTGGCTCTGAGGAAGCGAAGAACTCTAATAAGTTGTGTGAATATTATAATATGTGCTCGAAATATGTCCTTTTTCGAATGACGAGCATCTATAAACACAGTGACAGCCATTTGCCCAAAATAACAGATACAACTTAACTTCATAGTTAAAGGACCGATGGAAGTATTGAAAAATAACATTGAACTAATACGTATTAGTCATTAAAAATTTCGGAAATTACTCCTCGGCTGCAAAATACTGTCATTGCATCTTGTAAATGTTCTACTCGTACTGTTGACTATCAAACGAATCAATTAATATTCTATAAAATTGGCGCTATTTCTTAAAAACTGTAAGTGCACGTTATGGAAAATTGATCTGTCTCCATCTGGTGATTTGAATATTATATGACCTTTGTTGTCTATAAGTATACAGCCTACGTCAGTATATGACTACTGTTAGGCGACCCTTATAATGTGATGATAGCATTTTAACCACTATACTGCTAGGGATAGTTTAAGCGTCTTGGTCGGGACTGTAGTGAAGGAATTTGTGATCATGGCTGCGGTCATGGTTTGCTAACACGTATGACAATTCCGAAGGCACAAAGAAAAGGAAATTATCAGACGTTTCAGGAATTTGATTTTCCTTATCCCCCTTCAACTACCCTGCGTCTGAACATTTTGTTGGGCAGGTGAAAGCCACTCCTTAATCGCAGCACGTCTGGCTCGCAAACCTTGTTCTCGTAAGCGCCTTATGATGGTTTTAGTGCTTATATCAAGCCTTAAGCTATTCCTCAACTGCAATGCACTAAGGAAAGGGTAGCTATGGCAAAGTCTAACAATTTTTTCGACCCTGGTCAGATGTTGTTTTTCGTCGAGCGCCTGTGTGGGGCCGTTCTGAGACACTTCCTTCATCTTCATATCTCCGTATCCACCTTGCCACGGTGGATTTGTGGATCCCCAAGGTTCTTGCAACAGAACTGTTTGAGTGCCCTTTTTCATGTAGAGCAATAATTGCCCCCTTATCAGCGTCACTTAGGTGATTCATTCTTCTGTAGCACCACATTTCAAATGCTTCAAGTTTCTTTCTTTCCGGTATTCCTAAAGTCCATGTTTCGCTACCGTAAAGTGCTGTGCTCCACACATAGAGTTTTAAGAAGTTCTTTCTAATTCCTAGATCAATATTTGAAACTAAAAGGTTTCTCTTTTTCATGAAGGCTCTTTTTGCTAGTGCTATTCTGCTTTTAACATCATTCCTGCTTCGGCCATCGGTTGTAATTTTGCTTCCCAAGTAACAGAACTCACTCACTTCTCCTATTGCATCAGATCCTATTTTTATATTTAATCTGCTAGTATTGGTATCATTTCTGCTACATTTCATCACTTTTGTTTTACTTTGATTTATATTCAGTCCAAAATCTTCCTTCAGTATTTTGTTCATGCCATTCAATAACTTCTCAATATCCTCAGCCCTCTCTGCTAATAAGACAATGTCGTCAGCAAATCGTAGCATACTGATTTTTTCTCCCTGAAAACTTATGCCACATGGAAATTTTTCTTTGACTTTCTTCATTGCTTCTTCTACATACAAGTTGAATATTAACGGGGATAGACTACAACCTTGTCTCACACCCTTTTTAACTGATGCATGTCTCTCGTGATTCTCTACTTTTATCACAGCCACTTGATTCTTATATAGTTTATAGAGTATTCTTCTATCTCGATACTTTAGACCTGACTTCTTTAAAATTTTGAACATCTTGTCCCACCTAACATTATCAAAAGCTTTTTCTAAATCAACAAATGCCATAAAAGTATCTTTGTTTTTCTTGATCCGCCCTTCAAGTATTAATCTTAAAGACAGAATTGCTTCCCTTGTACCGCGATTTTTCCTAAACCCAAACTGATCTTCACCTACTATCTCTTCTACTACCCTTTCCATCCTTCTGTATATTATTCTGGTCAGTAATTTTGAAGCATGTGATGTTAGACTAATTGTGCGATAATTCTCACATTTGTCAGCTTGTGCTTTCTTTGGAAGTGTGAAGATGATATTTTTATTAAAATCAGTTGGAATTTCTCCTGTTTCATAACTTTTTGATATCAGCTTGAATAATCTTTCGATTCCTTCCTCTCCTAGAGATTTAAGAAGTTCTGCAGGGATCTCATCAATTCCAACTGCCTTATTTGCTTTCAAGTCATTCAGAGCTTTATTAAATTCTGTCCTCAAAACAGGATCTCCTAAGTCATCCATGTCGACATCGCCTTCCTTTTCCAATACACTATTGTTCAAGTCGTCCCCAACATACAGTTTCTCAATGTATTCCTTCCATCTGTTAGCTCTATCTTCTGAGCTTAAAAGAGGTTTCCCATCGGCAGCTTTAATGTTCATACCTCTTTTCTTCATTTCTCCAAAATTCTGTTTGATCTTTCTATATGCAACATCTACTTTTCCTGCAACCATTTCCTTTTCTACTTCTTCACACTTTTCTTGTAGCCATTTTTCTTTTGCTATTTTGCATTTCCTATTTATTTGATTTCTAAATTGCCTGTACTGCTCTTTTCCTGCTTCATCCTGAGCATTTTTGTACCTTCTCCTCTGATCGATCAGCTGCAAAATTTCTTCTGTGATCCAAGGTTTTCGGGCAGCTTGTTCCCTAAAGCCTAAGGTTTCTTTGCCAGCTTTCATTATTTCGGTCTTTAATGCATTCCATTCGTCCTCGGTTGAGCTCCTTTCACAGTTAATTCTTAGACCTAAGTCTACCATTTCTGCAAATTTTTCTCTTGTGCTAGATTGTTTCAGTTTATTCACTTCCAGTCTGTTCTGCTTATACTGCTTCCTTATTCGCTTGAATTTCAGCCTGCACTTCATTACTATCAAATTATGGTCCGAGTCTATGTCTGCTCCTGGGTACGCTTTACAGTCTAGAACTTGATTCCTGAATCTCTGTTTGACCATGATATAATCTAGCTGATATCTGCCTGTATCCCCAGGACGTTTCCAGGTGTATATTCTTCTTGCATGGTTCTTAAACAGTGTGTTCGCCACTACTAGCTTATATCTTTCACAAAATTCTAGCAACCTGCTTCCTCGCTCATTTCTTTCTCCTAGACCAAAACTTCCTACAGTATTCCCCTCTTTTCCTTCTCCCACTATTGCATTCCAATCACCCATGATTATTAGATTTTCCTCCCCTTTCACATATTGGATTAATTCTTCAATTTCAGCGTATATTTTTTCTATTTCTTCGTCATCTTCCTGTGACGTTGGCATATACACTTGTACTAATGTGGTTGGGACGGGCTTAGTTTCTAACCTCATCAAAATAATCCTGTCACTAAATTGTTCATAATAACTAACCCGTTTCCCTACTTTCTTGTTCATTACAAATCCTACACCAGTGACTCCATTGACAGCTTGTGTGCTAATTATCCTGTGTTCCCCAGACCAGAAATCCTGTGCGTCCTTCCATTTAATCTCACTAATCCCAACAACATCTAACTTAAGTTGTTCCATCTCCCTTTTTAAGTTTTCTAACCTACCTGCCCTATTCAGACTTCTAACATTCCACGCTCCGACTCGTAGAATGTTTCTATCCATTCTGATGACTCCTCCCTGAGCAGTCCCCACCCGGAGATCCGATTGGGGGACTATTTTACCTCCGGAATATTTTACCCAGGAAGAAGCCATCATGATATATGTAATTTGAGAGGATTACATGTCCTCGGGATACCCTTTGGGTCTTTAATGCAGTGGTTTCCCGTTGCCTTCTGCATCCCCATGCCGTTGATCATTTCTGATTCATCCGCCTTTAGGGGCCGTTTCCAACCCCAAGGGCAAGAGGGTGCCCTGAACCACTCCCCGCTCTTCCGCCCTCCTTTCGGAGGCCGTTGGCAAGCAGTGGGTGACTCCTTATACCGGGAATCTTTCAGTCGCCAGAGCCTCGTCCGTGCAAACAGGGTGCACCACGTGAAGGAGAGGTTGACATTTGGTTGGAAAAGACAAGTATAGTCTTTCCCAAAAGGTGATTCATTTTCGTTGATGCAACGAAACACACTGTCGCAGACTGAAGTTTGAAAACAAGTGGCACAGAGGACGAGGAAGTCATCTGGTGATGTGTATTTCCTTGTATTACGACTACGAAATCGTTTGTCATAGTATCCAAGACAGAATTGCATCTGCTTTCATTAGTCTTGACGAATACATTCGCAATTGATATTTCGTAACTATTCAATTTTCCGTCAAGAAACGTGCTAATTTGGGATTTTTACATAGTGATAAAGGCACATTACTTATTTCATATTGGTGTGTGAATATATGTTAAATACCAGGTAACGCGATGCGATGCAAATTAATGTAACAAGAATTGACTATGAACCCTAATCCATCTAGCAACTCAGAATGTTTTTGAGTTATACAAATTAAATGCTTCAGAAGTCGATGAAAAACTTTTTATGAACGAAACATCTGCCTTTCGTGTAAGAATCACATATTTTTGAATACGGTATTCCGAATTCAAACGATCATATTTGCTCTATATTTCAATTTTAGCTTTTGCAGTTATGGTAGTACCGATCGATAGTAGGAATTTATATTTCTCCTCTGAAAACCACACATTGGTTCTTCTGTTACTTGCCTTTATTTTGTGCTTAAGGCTTTCGCCTCGTTTACATCTAAGTCATTAAAGATAGGAGTGGATTGGAGATAAAAATGGGAAGGAATTCGGTAATTTCCTTTGAAGAAACCCTCCCAGCGTTCGTCTCGATTGATTTTGCGAATCCATGGAAAACTGAACTCTGGATACCCGAACAGGGAACTGAGCCTGCTTCATAATTATTCTTACCATGAAGCCTACCGTGAAAGTTTATACTAGGAAAGAAAGCAGTGAGAAAAGATTTGTATTAGTTAGTCAAACAATTAGCAATGTTCGCAAACTTCATATGCAGCTGAAATTTCTAAATCTCTATGTGTATTGAAGATAATTGGTGATTTCTTTTTAAAGTGGAATATTGCGGATTCATAAAAGGCTAATCATACTTATCTGAAAAATAACATCTAGTTGCCTGTGGTTGCTATATGGAACATCCAACTAAATGTGCTTCGCGTCTTCGATAACAACTATGGCAACATTACTTTATGTTATTGTTAAGTTCAGAAAACGATGGTTCGTAACGTATATATGTTCTATTCTCCCATAGTGATTTGCTCTCTTGAGCTGTGTCAGATTCAACGTTAAGGGATAAACACGGAGCAGGTAAATAAGGTTGAGGAAAATCGCTCCCGGAAATGTCTGAAGAACCTTGGATTTAACATTTGTGTTAGCCATCGTTAATGTAATCACGTTTCCACATTCTTTTACTAGAGTAAAGACCAAAATATTTAAATCCAAAGATCGAAGCAGATCAATTTCCCACAAAGTACGCTTGGAGGTTTATTTTATTTAATTTTTTTAATGCCCGATCAATACACAATATTAATGAATTAATTCCGTCATGCAAATACTACGAGACAGAACATTTTCAAGATTCGTTGAGAGCATTTTGAATTAGAAATGAAGAGAGAGTAATTTTCTAAAAAAAAATTAATGAAGAATACATAATTATGAATACAGCGTTGAGTTACAACACTTTTATCCTTTCTCTTCCACGACCTCGTAACAGCAAAATATTTCATGTGCAGCCTATTTATGCATGTTCGGCATAATGCCTGTCAGCGTCTCTACAGTTGGTTTACTTTTTAAAAGAAGATACCTCAGTACGTTTGGATCATATTGACACACGACGTCCAATTTGTGTTGGCTAATAATGAGTTTCCACCTCATATTATTTCGGAGTTTCAATGTTTGTTTGTATTTAGATACCTTTACTTCCATATCTTCCTTTACATTGATATAACATTCTCCTGAATTTATTAATAAGCATTATGATTTGGAGTAGTATCAATAGCTATCGTCTTTAAGCTTGATAACTGACAGTAATTTGGTGTCATTTTTAAGCTTTCTATCTTTTTTTTTTCTTTTTGGTTATCGCTTTATGTCTCGTCGATTTCGAGGTATTTAGATCCGGTAAGGACTAAAGAGGAAGCAACGGGAAGTAATTCGGCCATGGCTAAGATCAAATATCTTTTCTCGGCCTTTGGCTAAGATCAAATATCTTTCTCGGCCTTTTGGCTAAGATCAAAATATCGCTACTCGGCCATTTGACTAAGATCAAAGTTAAGCTTGTTGGCCATTTGGCTAAGAACAAAGTATCGCTTCTTGGTCATTTGGCTAAGACCAAAGTATTGTTTCTTAACCTTTTGCTAAGATCAAAGTATCTCTTCTCGACCATTTGGCTTAGATCAATGTAACGCTTCTCGGCCATTTGGTTAAAATCAAAGTATCGATTCTCGGCCTTCTGGCTAAGATCAAAGTATCTCTTCTCGGTTCTATTGGCTAAGTTCAAAGTTTATGGGTAAAGAGTTTTTCACATTTCGGCCATTTAGATAAGACGAATGTGTAGTGGTTTTATCTGAGATCTTTCATGCATGCATGCTCATACTTCAAAATTTTGTACCCAAAATCCTAGAAATATTCACAAAGAATTATCGCACCTATACAAGTTACCCGTTTGGCTAAGATCAAAGTGTTAACTTGATAAGAATATTTTCATTTTCAGCCATTTGACTAATACGAACGTGTTGTGGTATTTACTGTTTGCGTTCAAGTATGCATGCCACTTGTCTAAGATCGAAGTGTCTCTTATCGGCAATTTGGCTAAGATCAAAGTATCGCTTCTGGGCCATTTGGCTAAGATCAAACTATTGCTTCTGGGCCATTTGGCTAAGATCAATGTATCGCTTCTCGGCCATTTGGCTAAGATCAAAGTATCAATTCGCAGCCATTTGGCTAAGATCAATGTGCCGCTTCTCGGCCTTTTGGCTAAGATCAAAGTGCCGCTTCTCAGCCTTTTGCCTAAAATGAAAGTATGGCTTCTCGGCCTTTTGGCTAAGATCAAAGTATCGTTTATCGGCCTTTGGCAAAGATTAAAGTGTTTATGGGATAAGAATCATTCACATATTAGCCATTCCGCTAAAATGAAAGTGTAGCAGTTTTATCTGTTAGGTTTTAAGTATGAATGCACATTCTTCAAATTTTTTTTACACTAACACCCAGTAATATTAAAAAAGAATTTCCCACCTCTACACGTTAGCGATTTGGCTAATATCATAGTTAAGTGTAGTGCCGCTTCTCGGACTTTTGGCTATGTTCAATGAATCGCTTCTCGGCCATTTGGCTGAGATCAAAGTGCCACTTCTCGGCCTTTTGGCTAAGATGAAAGTATCGCTTCTCGGCCTTTTGGCTAAGATCAAAGTATCGTTTATCGGCCTTTTGGCAAAGATTAAAGTGTTTATGGGATAAGAATCATTCACATATTAGCCATTCCGCTAAAATGAAAGTGTAGCAGTTTTATCTGTTAGGTGTTAAGTATGAATGCACATTCTTCAATTTTTTTTTACACTAACACCCAGTACTATTAAAAAAGAATGTTCCCACCTCTACACGTTAGCGATTTGGCTAATATCATAGTTAAGTGTAGTGCCGCTTCTCGGACTTTTGGCTATGTTCAATGAATCGCTTCTCGGCCATTTGGCTGAGATCAAAGTGCCACTTCTCGGCCTTTTGGCTAAGATCAAATATCTTTTCTCGGCCTTTTGGCTAAGATCAAATTATCTATTCTCGGCCTTTTGGCTAATATCAAAATATCGCTTCTCGGCCATTTGGCTAAGATCAAAGTATCGCATCTCGGTCATTTGGCTTAGATCAATGTATCGCTTCTCGGCCATTTGGTAAAAATCAAAGGATCGATTCTCGGCCTTCTGGCTAAGATCAAAGTATCGAATCTCGGCCTTTTGGCTTACATCAAAGTATCGTTTTTCGGCTTGTTGGATAAGATCAAAGTACCTCTTCTCGATTCTTTTGGCTAAGATCTTTCATGCATGCATGCTCATACTTCAAAATTTTGTAGACAAAAACCCAGAAATATTCACAAAGAATTTTCGCACCTATACAAGTTACCCGTTTGGCTAAGATCAAAGTGTTAACTTGATAAGAATATTTTCGGCCATTTGACTAAGACGAACGTGTTGTGGTTTTTACTGTATGCGTTCAAGTATGCATGCGTAAAGTTCGAAAGTATTTAATGAATCCTACGACGTAATTGAAATGAATGTTTGCACATGTTCAGGTTAGCCATTTCGCCAAACACTAAAATGTAGTGTATATCCGCTTCTCGGCCTTTTGGCTAAGATCAAGTATCGTTTCTCGTTCTTTTCGGCTAAGATCAAATTGTTTATGGGATAACAATATTTCTCACTTCCGCCATTTCGCTAAGATGAAAGTGTAGCGGTTTTATCTGTTAGATCTCAAGTATGGATGCTCATTCTTCAAAACTTCTTACACGAACTACCAGAAATATTCAAAAAGAATGTTCCCACCTATTGACGTTAAATATTTGGCTAAGATCAAAGTGTTGTGTAGTGCCGCTTCTCGGCCTTTTGGCTAAGGTCAATAAATCGCTTCTCAGCCATTTGGCTAAGATCGAAGTGCCACTTCTCGGCCTTTTGGCTAAGAACAAATATCTTTTCTCGGCCTTTTGGCTAAGATCAAAGTGTCGCTTCTCGGCCATGTGGCTAAGATCGAAGTGTCTCTTATCGGCCATTTGGCTAAGATCAAAGTATCACTTATCGGCCATTTGGCTAAGATCAAAGTATCAATTCGCGGCCCTTTGGCTAAGATCAAAGTGCCGCTTCTCGGCCTTTTGGCTAAGATCAAAGTATCGATTCTCGGCAATTTGGCTGAGATCAAACTGTCGCTTTTAGGCCATTTGGCAAAGATCAATGTATCGCTTCTCGGCCATTTGGGTAACATCAAAGTATCACGTCTCGGCCATTTGGCTAAGATCAAGGTATCAATTCGCTGCCCTTTGGATAAGATCAAAGTGCCGCATCTCGGCCTTTTGGCTAACATCAAAGAGCCGCTTCTAGGCCTTTTGGCTAAGATGAAAGTATCGCTTCTCGGCCATTTGGTTAAGATCAAAGTATCGCTTGTCGGCCTTCTGGCTAAGATCAAAGTTTCGATTCTCGGCCTTTTGGCTTACATCAAAGTATCGTTTCTCGGCCTTATGGCTAAGATCAAAGTATCTCTTCTCGGTTCTTTTGGCTAAGATCAAAGTTTATGGGTAAAGAGTTTTTCACATTTCGGTCATTTAGATAAGACGAATGTGTAGTGGTTTTATCTGAGATCTTTCATGCATGCATGCTCATACTTCAAAATTCTTAGAAAAAATCCCAGAAATATTCACAAAGAATTTTCGCACCTATACAAGTTACCCGTTTGGCCAAGATCAAAGTGTTAACTTGATAAGAATATTTTCATTTTCAGCCATTTGACTAAGACGAACGTGTTGTGGTATTTACTGTTTGCGTTCAAGTATGCATGTGTAAAGTTCGAAAGTATTTAATGAAACCTACGACGTACTTTAAATGAATATTCGCACATGTTCAGGTTAGCCATTTCGCCAAACACTGAAATGTAGTGTATATACGCTTCTCGGACTTTTCGGCTAAGATCAAAGTGTTTATGGGATAACAATATTTCTCACTTCCGCCATTTCGCTAAGATGAAAGTGTAGCGGTTTTATCTGTTAGATCTGAAGTATGCATGCTCATTCTTCAACATTTCTTACACGAACTCCCAGATATATTCAAAAAGAATGTTGACGTTAAATATTTGGCTAAGAGCAAGGTTGAGTGTAGTGCCACTTCTCGGCCTTTTGGCTAAGATCATATATCTTTTCTCGGCCTTTTGGCTAAGATAAATGTATTATTTCTCGGCCTTTTGGCTAAGATCAAGTTTTGCTTCTCGGCCACTTGGCTAAGATCGAAGTGTCTCTTATCGGCCATTTGGCTAAGATCAAAGTATCGCTTCTGGGCCATTTGGCTAAGATCAACTATCGCTTCTGGGCCATTTGGCTAAGATCAATGTATCGCTTCTCGGCCATTTGGCTAAGATCAAAGTATCAATTCGCAGCCATTTGGCTAAGATCAATGTGCCGCTTCTCGGCCTTTTGGCTAAGATCAAAGTGCCGCTTCTCGGCCTTTTGGCTAAGATGAAAGTATCGCTTCTCGGCCTTTTGGCTAAGATCAAAGTATCGTTTATCGGCCTTTTGGCAAAGATTAAAGTGTTTATGGGATAAGAATCATTCACATATTAGCCATTCCGCTAAAATGAAAGTGTAGCAGTTTTATCTGTTAGGTTTTAAGTATGAATGCACATTCTTCAAATTTTTTTTACACTAACACCCAGTAATATTAAAAAAGAATTTCCCACCTCTACACGTTAGCGATTTGGCTAATATCATAGTTAAGTGTAGTGCCGCTTCTCGGACTTTTGGCTATGTTCAATGAATCGCTTCTCGGCCATTTGGCTGAGATCAAAGTGCCACTTCTTGGCCTTTTGGCTAAGATGAAAGTATCGCTTCTCGGCCTTTTGGCTAAGATCAAAGTATCTATTCTCGGCCTTTTGGCTAATATCAAAATATCGCTTCTCGGCCATTTGACTAAGATCAAAGTTTAGCTTGTAGGCCATTTTGCTAAGATCAAAGTATCGCTTCTCGGTCATTTCGCTTAGATCAATGTATCGCTTCTCGGCCATTTGGTTAAAATCAAAGGATCGATTCTCGGCCTTCTGGCTAAGATCAAAGTATTGAATCTCGGCCTTTTGGCTTACATCAAAGTATCGTTTTTCGGCTTTTTGGATAAGATCAAAGTACCTCTTCTCGATTCTTTTGGCTAAGATCTTTCATGCATGCATGCTCATACTTCAAAATTTTGTAGACAAAAACCCAGAAATATTCACAAAGAATTTTCGCACCTATACAAGTTACCCGTTTGGCTAAGATCAAAGTGTTAACTTGATAAGAATATTTTCGGCCATTTGACTAAGACGAACGTGTTGTGGTTTTTTCTGTTTGCGTTCAAGTATGCATGCGTAAAGTTCGAAAGTATTTAATGAATCCTACGACGTAATTTAAATGAATGTTTGCACATGTTCAGGTTAGCCATTTCGCCAAACACTAAAATGTAGTGTATATCCGCTTCTCGGCCTTTTGGCTAAGATCAAGTATCGTTTCTCGTTCTTTTCGGCTAAGATCAAATTGTTTATGGGATAACAATATTTCTCACTTCCGCCATTTCGCTAAGATGAAAGTGTAGCGGTTTTATCTGTTAGATCTCAAGTATGGATGCTCATTCTTCAAAATTTCTTACACGAACTACCAGAAATATTCAAAAAGAATGTTCCCACCTATTGACGTTAAATATTTGGCTAAGATCAAAGTGTTGTGTAGTGCCGCTTCTCGGCCTTTTGGCTAAGGTCAATAAATCGCTTCTCAGCCATTTGGCTAAGATCGAAGTGCCACTTCTCGGCCTTTTGGCTAAGAACAAATATCTTTTCTCGGCCTTTTGGCTAAGATCAAAGTGTCGCTTCTCGGCCATGTGGCTAAGATCGAAGTGTCTCTTATCGGCCATTTGGCTAAGATCAAAGTATCACTTATCGGCCATTTGGCTAAGATCAAAGTATCAATTCGCGGCCCTTTGGCTAAGATCAAAGTGCCGCTTCTCGGCCTTTTGGCTAAGATCAAAGAGCCGCTTCAAGGGCTTTTGGCTAAGATGAATGTATCGCTTCTCGGCCATTTGGTTAAGATCAAAGTATCGCTTGTCGGCCTTCTGGCTAAGATCAAAGTATCGATTCTCGGCCTTTTGGCTAAGATCAAAGTATCGATTCTCGGCAATTTGGTTGAGATCAAACTGACGCTTTTAGGCCATTTGGCAAAGATCAATGTATCGCTTCTCGGCATTTGGGTAACATCAAAGTATCACGTCTCGGCCATTTGGCTAAGATCAAAGTATCAATTCGCTGCCCTTTGGCTAAGATCAAAGTGCCGCTTCTCGGCGTTTTGGCTAAGATCAAAGAGCCGCTTCAGGGCCTTTTGGCTAAGATGAAAGTATCGCTTCTCGGCCATTTGGTTAAGATCAAAGTATCGCTTGTCGGCCTTCTGGCTAAGATCAAAGTATCGATTCTCGGCCTTTTGGCTTACATCAAAGTATCGTTTCTCGGCCTTATTGCTAAGATCAAAGTATCTCTTCTCGGTTCTTTTGGCTAAGATCAAAGTTTATGGGTAAAGAGTTTTTCACATTTAGATAAGACGAATGTGTAGTGGTTTTATCTGAGTTCTTTCATGCATGCATGCTCATACTTCAAAATTCTTAGAAAAAATTCCAGAAATATTCACAAAGAATTTTCGCACCTATACAAGTTACCCGTTTGGCCAAGATCAAAGTTTTAACTTGATAAGAATATTTTCATTTTCAGCCATTTGACTAAGACGAACGTGTTGTGGTATTTACTGTTTGCGTTCAAGTATGCATGCGTAAAGTTCGAAAGTATTTAATGAAACCTACGACGTAATTTAAATGAATGTTTGCACATGTTCCGGTTAGTCATTTCGCCAAACACTAAAATGTTTATATCCGCTTCTCGGCCTTATGGCTGAGATCAAGTATCGTTTCTCAACTTTTTCGGCTAAGATCAAATTGTTTATGGGATAACAATATCTCTCACTTCCGCTAATACAATAAGATGAAAGTGTAGCGGTTTTATCTGTTAGATCTCAAGTATGCATGCTCATTCTTCAAAATTTCTTACACGAACTACCAGAAATATTCAAAAAGAATGTTCCCACCTATTGACGTTAAATATTTGGCTAAGTTCAAAGTTTTGTGTAGTGCCGATTCTCGGCCTTTTGGCTAAGGTCAATAAATCGCTTCTCAGCCATTTGGCTAAGATCGAAGTGCCACTTCTCGGCCTTTTGGCTAAGAACAAATATCTTTTCTCGGCCTTTTGGCTAAGATCAAAGTCTCGCTTCTCGGCCATGTGGCTAAGATCGAAGTGTCTCTTATCGGCCATTTGGCTAAGAACAAAGTATCACTTATCGGCCATTTGGCTAAGATCAAAGTATCAATTCGCGGCTCTTTGGCTAAGGTCAAAGTGCCGCTTCTCGGCCTTTGGCTAAGATCAAAGTATCGATTCTCGGCAATTTGGCTGAGATCAAACTGTCGCTTTTAGGCCATTTGGCCAAGATCAATGTATCGCTTCTCGGCCATTTGGGTAACATCAAAGTATCACGTCTCGGCCATTTGGCTAAGATCAAAGTATCAATTCGCTGCCCTTTGGCTAAGATCAAAGTGCCGCTTCTGGGCCTTTTGGCTAAGATCAAAGAGCCGCTTCTAGGCCTTTTGGCTAAGATGAAAGTATCGCTTCTCGGCCATTTGGTTAAGATCAAAGTATCCGATTCTCGGCCTTCTGGCTAAGATCAAAGTATCGATTCTCGACCTTTTGGCTTACATCAAAGTATCGTTTCTCGGCCTTTTGGCTAAGATCAAAGTATCTCTTCTCGGTTCTTTTGGCTAAGATCAAAGTTTATGGGTAAAGAGTTTTTCACATTTCGGTCATTTAGATAAGACGAATGTGTAGTGGTTTTATCTGAGATCTTTCATGTATGCATGCTCATACTTCAAAATTTAGTAGACAAAATCCTAGAAATATTCAAAAAAAGAATTTTCGCACTTATACAAGTTACCCGTTTGGCTGAGATCAAAGTGTTAACGTGATAAGAATATTTTCATTTTCAGCCATTTGACTAAGACGAAAGTGTTGTGGTATTTATTGTTTGCGTTCAAGTATGGATGCGTAAAGTTCGAAAGGATTTAATGAAACCTACGACGTACTTTAAATGAATATTCGCAAATGTTCAGGTTAGCCATTTCGCCAAAAACTGAAATGTAGTGTATATACGCTTCTCGGCCTTTTCGGCTAAGATCAAAGTGTTTATGGGATAACAATATTTCTCACTTCCAGCCATTTCGCTAAGATGAAAGTGTAGCGGTTTTATCTGTTAGATCTCAAGTATGCATGCTCATTCTTCAACATTTCTTACACGAACTCCCAGATATATTCAAAAAGAATGTTGACGTTAAATATTTGGCTAAGAGCAAGGTTGAGTCTAGTGCCACTTCTCGGCCTTTTGGCTAAGATCAAATATCTTTTCTCGGCCTTTTGGCTAAGATAAATGTATTATTTCTCGGCCTTTTGGCTAAGATCAAGAGTTTCGCTTCTCGGCCACTTGGCTAAGATCGAAGTGTCTCTTATCGGCCATTTGGCTAAGATCAAAGTATCGCTTCTGGGCCATTTGGCTAAGATCAAACTATCGCTTCTGGGCCATTTGGCTAAGATCAATGTATCGCTTCTCGGCCATTTGGCTAAGATCAAAGTATCAATTCGCAGCCATTTGGCTAAGATCAATGTGCCGCTTCTCGGCCTTTTGGCTAAGATCAAAGTGCCGCTTCTCGGCCTTTTGGCTAAGATGAAGTATCGCTTCTCGGCCTTTTGGCTAAGATCAAAGTATCGTTTATCGGCCTTTGGCAAAGATTAAAGTGTTTATGGGATAAGAATCGTTCACATATTAGCCATTCCGCTAAAATGAAAAGTGTAAGCAGTTTTATCTGTTAGGTTTTAAGTATGAATGCCCATTCTTTCAAATTTTTTTTTACACTAACACCCAGTACTATTAAAAAAGAATGTTCCCACCTCTACACGTTAGCGATTTGGCTAATATCATAGTTAAGTGTAGTGCCGCTTCTCGGACTTTTGGCTATGTTCAATGAATCGCTTCTCGGCCATTTGGCTGAGATCAAAGTGCCACTTCTCGGCCTTTTGGCTAAGATCAAATATCTTTTCTCGGCCTTTTGGCTAAGATCAAAGTATCTATTTCTCGGCCTTTTGCTAATATCAAAATATCGCTTCTCGGCCATTTGACTAAGATCAAAGTTTAGCTTGTAGGCCATTTGGCTAAGATCAAAGTATCGCATCTCGGTCATTTGGCTTTAGATCAATGTATCGCTTCTCGGCCATTTGGTTAAAATCAAAGGATCGATTCTCGGCCTTCTGGCTAAGAATCAAAGTATCGAATCTCGGCCTTTGGCTTACATCAAAGTATCGTTTTTCGGCTTGTTGGATAAGATCAAAGTACCTCTTCTCGATTCTTTTGGCTAAGATCTTTCATGCATGCATGCTCATACTTCAAATTTTGTAGACAAAAACCCAGAAATATTCACAAAGAATTTTCGCACCTATACAAGTTACCCGTTTGGCTAAGATCAAAGTGTTAACTTGATAAGAATATTTTCGGCCATTTGACTAAGACGAACGTGTTGTGGTTTTTACTGTTTGCGTTCAAGTATGCATGCGTAAAGTTCGAAAGTATTTAATGAATCCTACGACGTAATTGAAATGAATGTTTGCACATGTTCAGGTTAGCCATTTCGCCAAACACTAAAATGTAGTGTATATCCGCTTCTCGGCCTTTTGGCTAAGATCAAGTATCGTTTCTCGTTCTTTTCGGCTAAGATCAAATTGTTTATGGGATAACAATATTTCTCACTTCCGCCATTTCGCTAAGATGAAAGTGTAGCGGTTTTATCTGTTAGATCTCAAGTATGGATGCTCATTCTTCAAAACTTCTTACACGAACTACCAGAAATATTCAAAAAGAATGTTCCCACCTATTGACGTTAAATATTTGGCTAAGATCAAAGTGTTGTGTAGTGCCGCTTCTCGGCCTTTTGGCTAAGGTCAATAAATCGCTTCTCAGCAGCCATTTGGCTAAGATCGAAGTGCCACTTCTCGGCCTTTTGGCTAAGAACAAATATCTTTTCTCGGCCTTTTGGCTAAGATCAAAGTGTCGCTTCTCGCCATGTGGCTAAGATCGAAGTGTCTCTTATCGGCCATTTGGCTAAGATCAAAGTATCACTTATCGGCCATTTGGCTAAGATCAAAGTATCAATTCGCGGCCTTTGGCTAAGATCAATGTGCCGCTTCTCGGCCTTTTGGCTAAGATCAAAGTATCGATTCTCGGTCCATTTGGCTAAGATCAAAGTATCAATTCGCTGCCCTTTGGCTAAGATCAAAGTGCCGAATCTCGGCCTTTTGGCTAACATCAAAGAGCCGCTTCTAGGCCTTTTTGCTAAGATGAAAGTATCGCTTCTCGCCATTTGGTTAAAGATCAAAGTATCGCTTGTCGCCATCTGGCTAAGATCAAAGTATCGATTCTCGGCCTTTTGGCTTACATCAAAGTATCGTTTCTCGGCCTTATGGCTAAGATCAAAGTATCTCTTCTCGGTTCTTTGGCTAAGATCAAAGTTTATGGTTAAAGAGTTTTTCACATTTCGGTCATTTAGATAAGACGAATGTGTAGTGGTTTTATCTGAGATCTTTCATGCATGCATGCTCATACTTCGAAATTCTTAGAAAAAAATCCCAAAAATATTCATAAAGAATCTTCGCACCTATACAAGTTACCCGTTTGGCCAAGATCAAAGTGTTAACTTGATAAGAATATTTTCATTTTCAGCCATTTGACTAAGACGAACGTGTTGTGGTATTTACTGTTTGCGTTTCAAGTATGCATGTGTAAAGTTCGAAAGTATTTAATGAAACCTACGACGTACTTTAAATGAATATTCGCACATGTTCAGGTTAGCCATTTCGCCAAACACTGAAATGTAGTGTATATACGCTTCTCGGACTTTTCGGCTAAGATCAAAGTGTTTATGGGATAACAATATTTCTCACTTCCGCCATTTCGCTAAGATGAAAGTGTAGCGGTTTTATCTGTTAGATCTGAAGTATGCATGCTCATTCTTCAACATTTCTTACACGAACTCCCAGATATATTCAAAAAGAATGTTGACGTTAAATATTTGGCTAAGAGCAAGGTTGAGTGTAGTGCCACTTCTCGGCCTTTTGGCTAAGATCATATATCTTTTCTCGGCCTTTTGGCTAAGATAAATGTATTATTTCTCGGCCTTTTGGCTAAGATCAAGTTTCGCTTCTCGGCCACTTGGCTAAGATCGAAGTGTCTCTTATCGGCCATTTGGCTAAGATCAAAGTATCGCTTCTGGGCCATTTGGCTAAGATCAAACTATCGCTTCTGGGCCATTTGGCTAAGATCAATGTATCGCTTCTCGGCCATTTGGCTAAGATCAAAGTATCAATTCGCAGCCATTTGGCTAAGATCAATGTGCCGCTTCTCGGCCTTTTGGCTAAGATCAAAGTGCCGCTTCTCGGCCTTTTGGCTAAGATGAAAGTATCGCTTCTCGGCCTTTTGGCTAAGATCAAAGTATCGTTTATCGGCCTTTTGGCAAAGATTAAAGTGTTTATGGGATAAGAATCATTCACATATTAGCCATTCCGCTAAAATGAAAGTGTAGCAGTTTTATCTGTTAGGTTTTAAGTATGAATGCACATTCTTCAAATTTTTTTTACACTAACACCCAGTAATATTAAAAAGAATGTTCCCACCTACACGTTAGCGATTTGGCTAATATCATAGTTAAGTGTAGTGCCGCTTCTCGGACTTTTGGCTATGTTCAATGAATCGCTTCTCGGCCATTTGGCTGAGATCAAAGTGCCACTTCTCGGCCTTTTGGCTAAGATGAAAGTATCGCTTCTCGGCCTTTTGGCTAAGATCAAAGTATCTATTCTCGGCCTTTTGGCTAATATCAAAATATCGCTTCTCGGCCATTTGACTAAGATCAAAGTTTAGCTTGTAGGCCATTTTGCTAAGATCAAAGTATCGCTTCTCGGTCATTTCGCTTAGATCAATGTATCGCTTCTCGGCCATTTGGTTAAAATCAAAGGATCGATTCTCGGCCTTCTGGCTAAGATCAAAGTATTGAATCTCGGCCTTTTGGCTTACATCAAAGTATCGTTTTTCGGCTTTTTGGATAAGATCAAAGTACCTCTTCTCGATTCTTTTGGCTAAGATCTTTCATGCATGCATGCTCATACTTCAAAATTTTGTAGACAAAAACCCAGAAATATTCACAAAGAATTTTCGCACCTATACAAGTTACCCGTTTGGCTAAGATCAAAGTGTTAACTTGATAAGAATATTTTCGGCCATTTGACTAAGACGAACGTGTTGTGGTTTTTTCTGTTTGCGTTCAAGTATGCATGCGTAAAGTTCGAAAGTATTTAATGAAACCTACGACGTAATTTAAATGAATGTTTGCACATGTTCAGGTTAGTCATTTCGCCAAACACTAAATGTAGTTTATATCCGTTTCTCGGCCTTATGGCTGAGATCAAGTATCGTTTCTCAACCTTTTCGGCTAAGATCAAATTGTTTATGGGATAACAATATCTCTCACTTCCGCTAATACGCTAAGATGAAAGTGTAGCGGTTTTATCTGTTAGATCTCAAGTATGCATGCGCATTCTTCAAAATTTCTTACACGAACTACAGAAATATTCAAAAAGAATGTTCCCACCTATTGACGTTAAATATTTGGCTAAGATCAAAGTGTTGTGTAGTGCCGCTTCTCGGCCTTTTGGCTAAGGTCAATAAATCGCTTCTCAGCCATTTGGCTAAGATCGAAGTGCCACTTCTCGGCCTTTTGGCTAAGAACAAATATCTTTTCTCGGCCTTTTGGCTAAGATCAAAGTGTCGCTTCTCGGCCATGTGGCTAAGATCGAAGTGTCTCTTATCGGCCATTTGGCTAAGATCAAAGTATCACTTATCGGCCATTTGGCTAAGATCAAAGTATCAATTCGCGGCCCTTTGGCTAAGATCAAAGTGCCGCTTCTCGGCCTTTTGGCTAAGATCAAAGAGCCGCTTCAAGGCCTTTTGGCTAAGATGAATGTATCGCTTCTCGGCCATTTGGTTAAGATCAAAGTATCGCTTGTCGGCCTTCTGGCTAAGATCAAAGTATCGATTCTCGGCCTTTTGGCTAAGATCAAAGTATCGATTCTCGGCAATTTGGTTGAGATCAAACTGACGCTTTTAGGCCATTAGGCAAAGATCAATGTATCGCTTCTCGGCCATTTGGGTAACATCAAAGTATCACTTCTCGGCCATTTGGCTAAGATCAAAGTATCAATTCGCTGCCCTTTGGCTAAGATCAAAGTGCCGCTTCTCGGCCTTTTGGCTAAGATCAAAGAGCCGCTTCAAGGCCTTTTGGCTAAGATGAAAGTATCGCTTCTCGGCCATTTGGTTAAGATCAAAGTATCGCTTGTCGGCCTTCTGGCTAAGATCAAAGTATCGATTCTCGGCCTTTTGGGTTACATCAAAGTATCGTTTCTCGGCCTTATGGCTAAGATCAAAGTATCTCTTCTCGGTTCTTTTGGCTAAGATCAAAGTTTATGGGTAAAGAGTTTTTCACATTTAGATAAGACAAATGTGTAGTGGTTTTATCTGAGTTCTTTCATGCATGCATGCCATACTTCAAAATTCTTAGAAAAAATCCCAGAAATATTCACATAGAATTTTCGCACCTATACAAGTTACCCGTTTGGCCAAGATCAAAGTTTTAACTTGATAAGAATATTTTCATTTTCAGCCATTTGACTAAGACGAACGTGTTGTGGTATTTACTGTTTGCGTTCAAGTATGCATGCGTAAAGTTCGAAAGTATTTAATGAAACCTACGACGTAATTTAAATGAATGTTTGCACATGTTCCGGTTAGTCATTTCGCCAAACACTAAAATGTTATATCCGCTTCTCGGCCTTATGGCTGAGATCAAGTATCGTTTCTCAACTTTTTCGGCTAAGATCAAATTGTTTATGGGATAACAATATCTCTCACTTCCGCTAATACAATAAGATGAAAGTGTAGCGGTTTTATCTGTTAGATCTCAAGTATGCATGCTCATTCTTCAAAATTTCTTACACGAACTACCAGAAATATTCAAAAAGAATGTTCCCACCTATTGACGTTAAATATTTGGCTAAGTTCAAAGTTTTGTGTAGTGCCGATTCTCGGCCTTTTGGCTAAGGTCAATAAATCGCTTCTCAGCCATTTGGCTAAGATCGAAGTGCCACTTCTCGGCCTTTTGGCTAAGAACAAATATCTTTTCTCGGCCTTTTGGCTAAGATCAAAGTATCTATTCTCGGCCTTTTGGCTAATATCAAAATATCGCTTCTCGGCCATTTGGCTAAGATCAAGTATCGCATCTCGGTCATTTGGCTTAGATCAATGTATCGCTTCTCGGCCATTTGGTAAAAATCAAAGGATCGATTCTCGGCCTTCTGGCTAAGATCAATGTATCGAATCTCGGCCTTTTGGCTTACATCAAAGTATCGTTTTTCGGCTTGTTGGATAAGATCAAAGTACCTCTTCTCGATTCTTTTGGCTAAGATCTTTCATGCATGCATGCTCATACTTCAAAATTTTGTAGACAAAAACCCAGAAATATTCACAAAGAATTTTCGCACCTATACAAGTTACCCGTTTGGCTAAGATCAAAGTGTTAACTTGATAAGAATATTTTCGGCCATTTGACTAAGACGAACGTGTTGTGGTTTTTACTGTTTGCGTTCAAGTATGCATGCGTAAAGTTCGAAAGTATTTAATGAATCCTACGACGTAATTGAAATGAATGTTTGCACATGTTCAGGTTAGCCATTTCGCCAAACACTAAAATGTAGTGTATATCCGCTTCTCGGCCTTTGGCTAAGATCAAGTATCGTTTCTCGTTCTTTTCGGCTAAGATCAAATTGTTTATGGGATAACAATATTCTCACTTCCGCATTTCGCTAAGATGAAAGTGTAGCGGTTTATCTGTTAGATCTCAAGTATGGATGCTCATTCTTCAAAACTTCTTACACGAACTACCAGAAATATTCAAAAAGAATGTTCCCACCTATTGACGTTAAATATTTGGCTAAGATCAAAGTGTGTGTAGTGCCGCTTCTCGGCCTTTTGGCTAAGGTCAATAAATCGCTTCTCAGCCATTTGGCTAAGATCGAAGTGCCACTTCTCGGCCTTTTGGCTAAGAACAAATATCTTTTCTCGGCCTTTTGGCTAAGATCAAAGTGTCGCTTCTCGGCCATGTGGCTAAGATCGAAGTGACTCTTATCGGCCATTTGGCTAAGATCAAAGTATCACTTATCGGCCATTTGGCTAAGATCAAAGTATCAATTCGCGGCCCTTTGGCTAAGATCAAAGTGCCGCTTCTCGGCCTTTTGGCTAAGATCAAAGTATCGATTCTCGGCAATTTGGCTGAGATCAAACTGTCGCTTTTAGGCCATTTGGCAAAGATCAATGTATCGCTTCTCGGCCATTTGGGTAACATCAAAGTATCACGTCTCGGCCATTTGGCTAAGATCAAGTATCAATTCGCTGCCCTTTGGATAAGATCAAAGTGCCGCATCTCGGCCTTTTGGCTAACATCAAAGAGCCGCTTCTAGGCCTTTTGGCTAAGATGAAAGTATCGCTTCTCGGCCATTTGGTTAAGATCAAAGTATCGCTTGTCGGCCTTCTGGCTAAGATCAAAGTATCGATTCTCGGCCTTTTGGCTTACATCAAAGTATCGTTTCTCGGCCTTATGGCTAAGATCAAAGTATCTCTTCTCGGTTCTTTTGGCTAAGATCAAAGTTTATGGGTAAAGAGTTTTTCACATTTCGGTCATTTAGATAAGACGAATGTGTAGTGGTTTTATCTGAGATCTTTCATGCATGCATGCTCATACTTCAAAATTCTTAGAAAAAATCCCAGAAATATTCACAAAGAATTTTCGCACCTATACAAGTTACCCGTTTGGCCAAGATCAAAGTGTTAACTTGATAAGAATATTTTCATTTTCAGCCATTTGACTAAGACGAACGTGTTGTGGTATTTACTGTTTGCGTTCAAGTATGCATGTGTAAAGTTCGAAAGTATTTAATGAAACCTACGACGTACTTTAAATGAATATTCGCACATGTTCAGGTTAGCCATTTCGCCAAACACTGAAATGTAGTGTATATACGCTTCTCGGACTTTTCGGCTAAGATCAAAGTGTTTATGGGATAACAATATTTCTCACTTCCGCCATTTCGCTAAGATGAAAGTGTAGCGGTTTTATCTGTTAGATCTGAAGTATGCATGCTCATTCTTCAACATTTCTTACACGAACTCCCAGATATATTCAAAAAGAATGTTCCCACCTATTGACGTTAAATATTTGGCTAAGAGCAAGGTTGAGTGTAGTGCCACTTCTCGGCCTTTTGGCTAAGATCATATATCTTTTCTCGGCCTTTTGGCTAAGATAAATGTATTATTTCTCGGCCTTTTGGCTAAGATCAAGTTTTGCTTCTCGGCCACTTGGCTAAGATCGAAGTGTCTCTTATCGGCCATTTGGCTAAGATCAAAGTATCGCTTCTGGGCCATTTGGCTAAGATCAAACTATCGCTTCTGGGCCCATTTGGCTAAGATCAATGTATCGCTTCTCGGCCATTTGGCTAAGATCAAAGTATCAATTCGCAGCCATTTGGCTAAGATCAATGTGCCGCTTCTCGGCCTTTTGGCTAAGATCAAAGTGCCGCTTCTCGGCCTTTTGGCTAAGATGAAAGTATCGCTTCTCGGCCTTTTGGCTAAGATCAAAGTATCGTTTATCGGGCCTTTGGCAAAGATTAAAGTGTTTATGGGATAAGAATCATTCACATATTAGCCATTCCGCTAAAATGAAAGTGTAGCAGTTTTATCTGTTAGGTTTTAAGTATGAATGCACATTCTTCAAATTTTTTTTACACTAACACCCAGTAATATTAAAAAAGAATGTTCCCACCTCTACACGTTAGCGATTTGGCTAATATCATAGTTAAGTTGTAGTGCCGCTTCTCGGACTTTTGGCTATGTTCAATGAATCGCTTCTCGGCCATTTGGCTGAGATCAAAGTGCCACTTCTCGGCCTTTTGGCTAAGATGAAAGTATCGCTTCTCGGCCTTTTGGCTAAGATCAAAGTATCTATTCTCGGCCTTTTGGCTAATATCAAAATATCGCTTCTCGGCCATTTGACTAAGATCAAAGTTTAGCTTGTAGGCCATTTTGCTAAGATCAAAGTATCGCTTCTCGGTCATTTCGCTTAGATCAATGTATCGCTTCTCGGCCATTTGGTTAAAATCAAAGGATCGATTCTCGGCCTTCTGGCTAAGATCAAAGTATTGAATCTCGGCCTTTTGGCTTACATCAAAAGTATCGTTTTTCGGCTTTTTGGATAAGATCAAAGTACCTCTTCTCGATTCTTTTGGCTAAGATCTTTCATGCATGCATGCTCATACTTCAAAATTTTGTAGACAAAAACCCAGAAATATTCACAAAGAATTTTCGCACCTATACAAGTTACCCGTTTGGCTAAGATCAAGTGTTAACTTGATAAGAATATTTTCAGGCCATTTGACTAAGACGAACGTGTTGTGGTTTTTTCTGTTTTGCGTTCAAGTATGCATGCGTAAAGTTCGAAAGTATTTAATGAATCCTACGACGTAATTTAAATGAATGTTTGCACATGTTCAGGTTAGCCATTTCGCCAAACACTAAAATGGTAGTGTATATCCGCTTCTCGGCCTTTGGCTAAGATCAAGGATCGTTTCTCGTTCTTTTCGGCTAAGAATCAAATTGTTTATGGGATACAATATTTCTCACTTCCGCCATTTCGCTAAGATGAAAGTGTAGCGGTTTTATCTGTTATATCTCAAGTATGGATGCTCATTCTTCAAAACTTCTTACACGAACTACCAGAAATATTCAAAAAGAATGTTCCCAACCTATTGACGTTAAATATTTGGCTAAGATCAAAGTGTTGTGTAGTGCCGCTTCTCGGCCTTTTGGCTAAGGTCAATAAATCGCTTCTCAGCCATTTGGCTAAGATCGAAGTGCCACTTCTCGGCCTTTTGGCTAAGAACAAATATCTTTTCTCGGCCTTTTGGCTAAGATCAAAGTGTCGCTTCTCGGCCATGTGGCTAAGATCGAAGTGCTCTTATCGGCCATTTGGCTAAGATCAAAGTATCACTTATCGGCCATTTGGCTAAGATCAAAGTATCAATTCGCGGCCCTTTGGCTAAGATCAAAGTGCCGTTATCGGCCTTTGGCTAAGATCAAGAGGCTTCACTTTGCTAAGATGATGTATCGTCGGCCATTTGGCTAAGATCAAAGTATCGCTTGTCGGCCTTCTGGCTAAGATCAAAGTATCGATTCTCGGCCTTTTGGCTAAGATCAAAGTATCGATTTCTCGGCAATTTGGTTGAGATCAAACTGACGCTTTTTAGGCCATTTGGCAAAGATCAATGTATCGCTTCTCGGCCATTTGGGTAACCATCAAAGTATCAAGTCTCGGCCATTTGGCTAAGATCAAAGTATCAATTCGCTGCCCTTTGGCTTAAGATCAAAGTGCCGCTTCTCGGCGTTTTGGCTAAGATCAAAGAGGCCGCTTCAGGGCCTTTTGGCTAAGATGAAAGTATCGCTTCTCGGCCATTTGGTTTAAGATCAAAGTATCGCTTGTCGGCCTTCTGGCTAAGATCAAAGTATCGATTCTCGGCTTTTGGCTTACATCAAAGTATCGTTTCTCGGCCTTATTGCTAAGATCAAAGTATCTCTTCTCGGTTCTTTTGGCTAAGATCAAAGTTTATGGGTAAAGAGTTTTTCACATTTCGGCCACGTAGATAAGACGAATGTGTAGTGGTTTTATCTGAGTTCTTTCATGCATGCATGCTCATACTTCAAAATTCTTAGAAAAAATTCCAGAAATATTCACAAAGAATTTTCGCACCTATACAAGTTACCCGTTTGGCCAAGATCAAAGTTTTAACTTGATAAGAATATTTTCATTTTCAGCCATTTGACTAAGCGAAACGTGTTGTGGTATTTACTGTTTGCGTTCAAGTATGCATGCGTTATAGTTCGAAAGTATTTAATGAAAACCTACGACGTAATTTAATGAATGTTTGCACATGTTCCGGTTAGTCATTTCGCCAAACACTAAAATGTTTATATCCGCTTCTCGGCCTTATGGCTGAGATCAAGTATCGTTTCTCAACTTTTTCGGCTAAGATCAAATTGTTTATGGGATAACAATATCTCTCACTTCCGCTAATACAATAAGATGAAAGTGTAGCGGTTTTATCTGTTAGATCTCAAGTATGCATGCTCATTCTTCAAAATTTCTTACACGAACTACCAGAAATATTCAAAAAGAATGTTCCCACCTATTGACGTTAAATATTGGCTAAGTTCAAAGTTTTGTGTAGTGCCGATTCTCGGCCTTTTGGCTAAGGTCAATAAATCGCTTCTCAGCCATTTGGCTAAGATCGAAGTGCCACTTCTCGGCCTTTTGGCTAAGAACAAATATCTTTTCTCGGCCTTTTGGCTAAGATCAAAGTCTCGCTTCTCGGCCATGTGGCTAAGATCGAAGTGTCTCTTATCGGCCATTTGGCTAAGAACAAAGTATCACTTATCGGCCATTTGGCTAAGATCAAAGTATCAATTCGCGGCTCTTTGGCTAAGGTCAAAGTGCCGCTTCTCGGCCTTTGGCTAAGATCAAAGTATCGATTCTCGGCAATTTGGCTGAGATCAAACTGTCGCTTTTAGGCCATTTGGCCAAGATCAATGTATCGCTTCTCGGCCATTTGGGTAACATCAAAGTATCACGTCTCGGCCATTTGGCTAAGATCAAAGTATCAATTCGCTGCCCTTTGGCTAAAATCAAAGTGCCGCTTCTGGGCCTTTTGGCTAAGATCAAAGAGCCGCTTCTAGGCCTTTGGCTAAGATGAAAGTATCGCTTCTCGGCCATTTGGTTAAGATCAAAGTATCGATTCTCGGCCTTCTGGCTAAGATCAAAGTATCGATTCTCGACCTTTTGGCTTACATCAAAGTATCGTTTCTCGGCCTTTTGGCTAAGATCAAAGTATCTCTTCTCGGTTCTTTTGGCTAAGATCAAAGTTTATGGGTAAAGAGTTTTTCACATTTCGGTCATTTAGATAAGACGAATGTGTAGTGGTTTTATCTGAGATCTTTCATGTATGCATGCTCATACTTCAAAATTTAGTAGACAAAATCCTAGAAATATTCAAAAAAAGAATTTTCGCACTTATACAAGTTACCCGTTTGGCTGAGATCAAAGTGTTAACGTGATAAGAATATTTTCATTTTCAGCCATTTGACTAAGACGAAAGTGTTGTGGTATTTATTGTTTGCGTTCAAGTATGGATGCGTAAAGTTCGAAAGGATTTAATGAAACCTACGACGTACTTTAAATGAATATTCGCAAATGTTCAGGTTAGCCATTTCGCCAAAAACTGAAATGTAGTGTATATACGCTTCTCGGCCTTTTCGGCTAAGATCAAAGTGTTTATGGGATAACAATATTTCTCACTTCCGCCATTTCGCTAAGATGAAAGTGTAGCGGTTTTATCTGTTAGATCTCAAGTATGCATGCTCATTCTTCAACATTTCTTACACGAACTCCCAGATATATTCAAAAGAATGTTGACGTTAAATATTTGGCTAAGAGCAAGGTTGAGTCTAGTGCCACTTCTCGGCCTTTTGGCTAAGATCAAATATCTTTTCTCGGCCTTTTGGCTAAGATAAATGTATTATTTCTCGGCCTTTTGGCTAAGATCAAAGTTTCGCTTCTCGGCCACTTGGCTAAGATCGAAGTGTCTCTTATCGGCCATTTGGCTAAGATCAAAGTATCGCTTCTGGGCCATTTGGCTAAGATCAAACTATCGCTTCTGGGCCATTTGGCTAGATCAATGTATCGCTTCTCGGCCATTTGGCTAAGATCAAAGTATCAATTCGCAGCATTTGGCTAAGATCAATGTGCCGCTTCTCGGCCTTTTGGCTAAGATCAAAGTGCCGCTTCTCGGCCTTTTGGCTAAGATGAAAGTATCGCTTCTCGGCCTTTTGGCTAAGATCAAAGTATCGTTTATCGGCCTTTGGCAAAGATTAAAGTGTTTATGGGATAAGAATCGTTCACATATTAGCCATTCCGCTAAAATGAAAGTGTAGCAGTTTTATCTGTTAGGTTTTAAGTATGAATGCACATTCTTCAAATTTTTTTTACACTAACACCCAGTAATATTAAAAAAGAATGTTCCCACCTCTACACGTTAGCGATTTGGCTAATATCATAGTTAAGTGTAGTGCCGCTTCTCGGACTTTTGGCTATGTTCAATGAATCGCTTCTCGGCCATTTGGCTGAGATCAAAGTGCCACTTCTCGGCCTTTTGGCTAAGATCAAATATCTTTTCTCGGCCTTTTGGCTAAGATCAAAGTATCTATTCTCGGCCTTTTGGCTAATATCAAAATATCGCTTCTCGGCCATTTGACTAAGATCAAAGTTTAGCTTGTAGGCCATTTGGCTAAGATCAAAGTATCGCATCTCGGTCATTTGGCTTAGATCAATGTATCGCTTCTCGGCCATTTGGTTAAAATCAAAGGATCGATTCTCGGCCTTCTGGCTAAGATCAAAGTATCGAATCTCGGCCTTTTGGCTTACATCAAAGTATCGTTTTTCGGCTTGTTGGATAAGATCAAAGTACCTCTTCTCGATTCTTTTGGCTAAGATCTTTCATGCATGCATGCTCATACTTCAAAATTTTGTAGACAAAAACCCAGAAATATTCACAAAGAATTTTCGCACCTATACAAGTTACCCGTTTGGCTAAGATCAAAGTGTTAACTTGATAAGAATATTTTCGGCCATTTGACTAAGACGAACGTGTTGTGGTTTTTACTGTTTGCGTTCAAGTATGCATGCGTAAAGTTCGAAAGTATTTAATGAATCCTACGACGTAATTGAAATGAATGTTTGCACATGTTCAGGTTAGCCATTTCGTCAAACACTAAAATGTAGTGTATATCCGCTTCTCGGCCTTTTGGCTAAGATCAAGTATCGTTTCTCGTTCTTTTCGGCTAAGATCAAATTGTTTATGGGATAACAATATTTCTCACTTCCGCCATTTCGCTAAGATGAAAGTGTAGCGGTTTTATCTGTTAGATCTCAAGTATGGATGCTCATTCTTCAAAACTTCTTACACGAACTACCAGAAATATTCAAAAAGAATGTTCCCACCTATTGACGTTAAATATTTGGCTAAGATCAAAGTGTTGTGTAGTGCCGCTTCTCGGCCTTTTGGCTAAGGTCAATAAATCGCTTCTCAGCCATTTGGCTAAGATCGAAGTGCCACTTCTCGGCCTTTTGGCTAAGAACAAATATCTTTTCTCGGCCTTTTGGCTAAGATCAAAGTGTCGCTTCTCGGCCATGTGGCTAAGATCGAAGTGTCTCTTATCGGCCATTTGGCTAAGATCAAAGTATCACTTATCGGCCATTTGGCTAAGATCAAAGTATCAATTCGCGGCTCTTTGGCTAAGGTCAAAGTGCCGCTTCTCGGCCTTTTGGCTAAGATCAAAGTATCGATTCTCGGCCATTTGGCTAAGATCAAAGTATCAATTCGCTGCCCTTTGGCTAAGATCAAAGTGCCGCATCTCGGCCTTTTGGCTAACATCAAAGAGCCGCTTCTAGGCCTTTTTGCTAAGATGAAAGTATCGCTTCTCGGCCATTTGGTTAAGATCAAAGTATCGCTTGTCGGCCATCTGGCTAAGATCAAAGTATCGATTCTCGGCCTTTTGGCTTACATCAAAGTATCGTTTCTCGGCCTTATGGCTAAGATCAAAGTATCTCTTCTCGGTTCTTTTGGCTAAGATCAAAGTTTATGGGTAAAGAGTTTTTCACATTTCGGTCATTTAGATAAGACGAATGTGTAGTGGTTTTATCTGAGATCTTTCATGCATGCATGCTCATACTTCGAAATTCTTAGAAAAAATCCCAAAAATATTCATAAAGAATCTTCGCACCTATACAAGTTACCCGTTTGGCCAAGATCAAAGTGTTAACTTGATAAGAATATTTTCATTTTCAGCCATTTGACTAAGACGAACGTGTTGTGGTATTTACTGTTTGCGTTCAAGTATGCATGTGTAAAGTTCGAAAGTATTTAATGAAACCTACGACGTACTTTAAATGAATATTCGCACATGTTCAGGTTAGCCATTTCGCCAAACACTGAAATGTAGTGTATATACGCTTCTCGGACTTTTCGGCTAAGATCAAAGTGTTTATGGGATAACAATATTTCTCACTTCCGCCATTTCGCTAAGATGAAAGTGTAGCGGTTTTATCTGTTAGATCTGAAGTATGCATGCTCATTCTTCAACATTTCTTACACGAACTCCCAGATATATTCAAAAAGAATGTTGACGTTAAATATTTGGCTAAGAGCAAGGTTGAGTGTAGTGCCACTTCTCGGCCTTTTGGCTAAGATCATATATCTTTTCTCGGCCTTTTGGCTAAGATAAATGTATTATTTCTCGGCCTTTTGGCTAAGATCAAGTTTCGCTTCTCGGCCACTTGGCTAAGATCGAAGTGTCTCTTATCGGCCATTTGGCTAAGATCAAAGTATCGCTTCTGGGCCATTTGGCTAAGATCAAACTATCGCTTCTGGGCCATTTGGCTAAGATCAATGTATCGCTTCTCGGCCATTTGGCTAAGATCAAAGTATCAATTCGCAGCCATTTGGCTAAGATCAATGTGCCGCTTCTCGGCCTTTTGGCTAAGATCAAAGTGCCGCTTCTCGGCCTTTTGGCTAAGATGAAAGTATCGCTTCTCGGCCTTTTGGCTAAGATCAAAGTATCGTTTATCGGCCTTTGGCAAAGATTAAAGTGTTTATGGGATAAGAATCATTCACATATTAGCCATTCCGCTAAAATGAAAGTGTAGCAGTTTTATCTGTTAGGTTTTAAGTATGAATGCACATTCTTCAAATTTTTTTTACACTAACACCCAGTAATATTAAAAAAGAATGTTCCCACCTCTACACGTTAGCGATTTGGCTAATATCATAGTTAAGTGTAGTGCCGCTTCTCGGACTTTTGGCTATGTTCAATGAATCGCTTCTCGGCCATTTGGCTGAGATCAAAGTGCCACTTCTCGGCCTTTTGGCTAAGATGAAAGTATCGCTTCTCGGCCTTTTGGCTAAGATCAAAGTATCTATTCTCGGCCTTTTGGCTAATATCAAAATATCGCTTCTCGGCCATTTGACTAAGATCAAAGTTTAGCTTGTAGGCCATTTTGCTAAGATCAAAGTATCGCTTCTCGGTCATTTCGCTTAGATCAATGTATCGCTTCTCGGCCATTTGGTTAAAATCAAAGGATCGATTCTCGGCCTTCTGGCTAAGATCAAAGTATTGAATCTCGGCCTTTTGGCTTACATCAAAGTATCGTTTTTCGGCTTTTTGGATAAGATCAAAGTACCTCTTCTCGATTCTTTTGGCTAAGATCTTTCATGCATGCATGCTCATACTTCAAAATTTTGTAGACAAAAACCCAGAAATATTCACAAAGAATTTTCGCACCTATACAGTTACCCGTTTGGCTAAGATCAAAGTGTTAACTTGATAAGAATATTTTCATTTTCGGCCATTTGACTAAGACGAACGTGTTGTGGTTTTTTCTGTTTGCGTTCAAGTATGCATGCGTAAAGTTCGAAAGTATTTAATGAAACCTACGACGTAATTTAAATGAATGTTTGCACATGTTCAGGTTAGTCATTTCGCCAAACACTAAAATGTAGTTTATATCCGTTTCTCGGCCTTATGGCTGAGATCAAGTATCGTTTCTCAACCTTTTCGGCTAAGATCAAATTGTTTATGGGATAACAATATCTCTCACTTCCGCTAATACGCTAAGATGAAAGTGTAGCGGTTTTATCTGTTAGATCTCAAGTATGCATGCGCATTCTTCAAAATTTCTTACACGAACTACCAGAAATATTCAAAAAGAATGTTCCCACCTATTGACGTTAAATATTTGGCTAAGATCAAAGTTTTGTGTAGTGCCGCTTCTCGGCCTTTTGGCTAAGGTCAATAAATCGCTTCTCAGCCATTTGGCTAAGATCGAGGTGCCACTTCTCGGCCTTTTGGCTAAGAACAAATATCTTTTCTCGGCCTTTTGGCTAAGATCAAAGTCTCGCTTCTCGGCCATGTGGCTAAGATCGAAGTTTCTCTTATCGGCCATTTGGCTAAGATCAAAGTATCACTTATCGGCCATTTTTCTAAGATCAAAGTATCAATTCGCGGCCCTTTGGCTAAGATCAAAGTGCCGCTTCTCGGCCTTTTGGCTAATATCAAAGTATCGATTCTCGGCAATTTGGCTGAGATCAAACTGTCGCTTTTAGGCCATTTGGCAAAGATCAATGTATCGCTTCTCGGCCATTTGGGTAACATCAAAGTATCACGTCTCGGCCATTTGGCTAAGATCAAAGTATCAATTCGCTGCCCTTTGGCTAAGATCAAAGTGCCGCTTCTGGGCCTTTGGGCTAAGATCAAGGAGCCGCTTCTAGGCCTTTTGGCTAAGATGAAAGTATCGCTTGTCGGCCTTCTGGCTAAGATCAAAGTATCGATTCTCGGCCTTTTGGCTTACATCAAAGTATCGTTTCTCGGCCTTTTGGCTAAGATCAAAGTATCTCTTCTCGGTTCTTTTGGCTATGATCAAAGTTTATGGGTAAAGAGTTTTTCACATTTCGGTCATTTAGATAAGACGAATGTGTAGTGGTTTTATCTGAGATCTTTCATGTATGCATGCTCATACTTCAAAATTTGGTAGACAAAATCCCAGAAATATTCACAAAGAATTTTCGCACTTATACAAGTTACCCGTTTGGCTGAGATCAAAGTGTTAACGTGATAAGAATATTTTCATTTTCAGCCATTTGACTAAGACGAAAGTGTTGTGGTATTTATTGTTTGCGTTCAAGTATGCATGAGTAAAGTTCGAAGTTCGAAAGGATTTAATGAAACCTACGACGTACTTTAAACGAATGTTCGCCCATGTTCAGGTTAGCCATTTCGCCAAACACTAAAATGTAGTGTATATCCGCTTCTCGGCCTTTTTGGCTAAGATCAAAGTGTTTATGGGGTAACAATATTTCTCACTTCCGCCATTTCGCTAAGATGAAAGTGTAGCGGTTTTGTCTGTTAGATCTCAAGTATGAATGCTCATTCTTCAAAATTTCTTACACGAACTCCCAGAAATGTTCAAAAAGAATGTTACCACCTCTTGACGTTAAATATTTGGCTTAGATCAATGTTTAGTATAGTGCCACTTCTCGGCCTTTTGGCTAAGGTCAATTAATCGCTTCTCGGCCATTTGGCTAAGATCAAAGTGCCACTTCTCGGTCTTTTGGCTAAGATCAAATATCTTTTCTCGGCCTTTTGGCTAAGATAAATGTATCATTTCTCGGCCTTTTAGCTAAGATCAAAGTTTCGCTTCTCGGCCATTTGGCTAAGATCGAAGTATCGCTTCATGGCCATTTGGCTAAGATCAATGGATCGCTTCTGAACCATAAGTCTAAGATCAATGTATCGCTTCTCAGTCATTTGGCTAAGACCAACGTATCGTTTCTTGGCCTTTTGCTAAGATCAAAGTATCACTTCTCGGCCATTTGGCAAAGATCAAAGTGCCGATTCTCGGCCTTTTGGCTAAGATGAAAGTGCCGCTTATCGGCCTTTTGGCTAAGATCAAAGTATCGTTTATCGGCCTTTTCACAAAGATCAAAGTGTTTATGGGATAAGAATCATTCAAATTTTAGCCATTTTGCTAAAATGAAAGTGTAGCGGTTTTAACTGTTAAGTTTCAGCTACGAATGATCATTCACCAAAAAAATTTTGCACGAACTCCCAGAAATATTAAGAAAGATTGTTAAGAAAGAAAGTTTAGTGTAGTCCCGCTACTCCGACTTTTGGCTATGTTCAATGAATGGCTTCTCGGCAATTTGGCTGAGATCAAAGTGCCACTTCCCGGCCTTTTGGCTAAGATCAAATATCTTTTATCGGCCTTTTTCTAAGATCAAAATATCGCTTCCCGGCCATTTGATTAAGATCAAAGTTTAGCTTGTAGGCCATTTCGCTAAGATCAAAGTATCGCTTCTCGGTCATTTGGCTAAGACCAAAGTATCGTTTCTTAACCTTTTGCTAAGATCAAAGTATCTGTTCTCGGCCATTTGGCTTAGATCAATGTATCGCTTCTCGGCCATTTGGTTAAGATCAAAGTATATCTTCTCGGCCTTCTGGCTATGATCAAAGTATAGATTCTCGGCCTTTTGGCTTACATGAAAGTATCGTTTCTCGGCCTTTTGGCTAAGATCAAAGTATCTCTTCTCGGTTGTTTTGGCTAAGATCAAAGTTCATGGGTAAAGAGTTTTTCACATTTCGGCCACGTAGATAAGACGAATGTGTAGTGGTTTTATCTGAGATCTTTCATGCATGCATGTTCATACTTCAAAATTTTGTAGACAAAATCCCAGAAATATTCACAAAGAATTTTCGGACCTATACATTTACCCGTTTGGCTAAGATGAAAGTGTTAACTTGATATGAATATTTTCATTTTCAGCCATTTGACTAAGACGTAAAGTTCGAAAGTATTTAATGAAACCTACGACGACTTTAAATGAATGTTCGCACATGTTCAGGTTAGCCATTTCGCCAAACACTAAAATATAGTGTATATCGGATTCTGGGCCTTTTGGCTAAGATTAAGTATCGTTTCTCGGCCTTTTCGGCTAAATTCTATGTGCTTACGGGATAACAATATTTCTCACTTCCTCCATTTCGCTAAGATAAAAGTGTAGCGGTTTTATCTGTTAAATCTCAAGTATGCATGCCCATTCTTCATAATGTCTTACACGAACTCCCTGAAATATTCCAAAAGAATGTTCCCACCTCTTGACGTTAAATATTTGGCTAAGATCAAAGTTTAGTGTAGTGCTGCTTCTCGGCCTTTTGGCTAAGGTAAAAGAATCGCTTCTCGGCCATTTGGCTAAGATCAAAGTGCCACTTCTTGGCCTTTTGTCTGAGATCAAAAGTCTTTTCTCGGCCTTATGCTAAATTCAAAGTATCGCTTCTCGAACATTTGACTAAGATCAAAGTTTCGCTTGTAGGCCATTTGGCTAAGTTCAAAGTATCGCTTTTCGGCCATTTGTCTAAGAACCAAGTATCGTTTCTCGGCCTTTTGGCTAAGATCAAAGTATCGCTTCTCGCCCATTTTTCTAAGATCACGTGCCACTTCTCGGCCTTTTGGCAAAGATCAAAGTGTTTATGGGATAAGAGTCATTCACATTTGAGCCATTTCGCTAAAATTGAAAGTGTTGCTGGTTTAACTGTTAGGTTACAAGTATGAATGCTCATTCTTCAAAATTTTTTACACGAACTCCCAGAAATATAAAAAAAGAAATTTCCCACCTCTACACGTTAGCCATTTGGCTAATATCACAATTTAGTGTATTGCCGCTTCTCAGCCTTTTGGCTAATGTCAAAGAATTGCTTCTGGCCATTTGGCTAAGATCAAAGTACCGCTTCTTGTCCTTCTGGCTAAGATCAAATATTCGCTTGTCGGCCATTTGGCTAAGTTCCAAGTATCGCTATCTCGGCCATTTGGCTCAGATCAAAGTATCGTTTCTCGGTCTTTTGGCTAAGATCAAAGTATCGCTTCTCTGCCAATTGGCTATGATCAAAGTGCCGTTACTTGGCCTTTTGGCTAAGAAAAATGTGCCGCTTCTCGGCGTTTTGGCTAACATCAAAGTATCGATTCTCGGCCTTTTGGCTTACATCAAAATATCTTTTATCGGCCTTATGGCTAATATCAAAGTATCTCTTCCCGTTTCTTTTGTCTAAGATCAAAGTTTATGGGTTAAAAATTTTTCACATTTCGGCCAGTTAGATAAGACGAATGTGTATTGGTTTTATCTGAGATCATTCATGTATGCATGCTCTTAATTCATAATTTTGTAGACAAAAAACAGAAACATTGACAAAGAATGTTCGCACCTATACAAGTTACTCATTTGGCTAAGATCAAATTGCTAACTTGATAAGAATATTTCCATTTTCAGCCATTTGACTAAGACGAAAGTTTTGTGGTCTTTACCGTTTGCGTTCAAGTATGCATGCGGAAATTTCGTAAGTGTTTAATTAAACCTGAGACGTAATTTAAAAGAATGTTCGCACATGTTCAGGTTAGCCATTTGGCCAAACACTAAAATGTAGTGCATAGCCGCTTCTCGGCCTTTTGGCTAAGATCAAGTATCGTTTCTCAGCCTTTTCGGCTAAGACGAAAGTGTTTATGGGTTAAGAATATTTCTCATTTCCGCTATTTCGCAAAAATGAAAGTGTTGCGGTTTTATCTGTTTGATCTCAAGTATGCATGCTCATTCACCAAAATTTCTATCACGAACTGTCAGAAATATTCAAAAAGAAATTTCCCACCTCTTGAAATTAAATATTTGGCTTAGATCAATGTTTAGTGTAGTGCCGCTTCTCGGTATTTTGGCTAAGGTCAAATAATCGCTTCTCGGCTATTTGGCTAAGATCAAAGTGCCACTTCTCGGTCATTTGGCTAAGATCAAATATCTTTTCTCGGCCTTTTGGCTAAGATCAAAGTGCCGCTTCTCGCCCATTTGGCAAAGATCAAATTAATTTTTTTCCTGCCTTTTGGCTAAGATGAAAATGTTTACGGGATAAGAATCATACACATTGGAGCAATTTCGCTAAGTTAAAAGTTTATCGGTTTTAACTGTTAGCTTTCAAGTATGCATGTTTATTCTTCATATTTTTTAACTCGAACATCCATAAATATTAAAAAAGAATGTTGCCACATCTACACTTTATCCATATGGCTACGATCAAAGTTTATTGTAGTGCCGCTTCTCGGCCATTTGGCTAAGTACAATGTATCGTTTCTCGGCCTTTTTGCTAAGTTCAAAGTATCGCTTTTCGGCCATATGGCTGAGCTCAAAGTATCTTTTCTCGGTCTCTAGGCTAAGATCAATGTATTTATGGGATAAGAATATTTGACATTTCAGCTAAATCCGCCAAGATGAAAGTGTAGCGGTTTTATCTGTTAGCTTTCAAGGGTGCAGAAATATTCAAAAAGAATGTTCCCACCTCCACACGATAGCCATTTGGCTAAGATCATATAACCAATGATCTTAGCCAAATGCTACTTTTCGGCCATTTGACGAAGATCAAAGTATCGCTTATCGGCCTTTTCCCTAAAATCAAAGTATCTCTTCTCGGTACTTTTGGCTAATATCAACGTTTTTCACACCAGAGTTTTTCACATTTATTCCTTTAGCGAAAACGAATGTGTAGTGGTTTTATCTGAGAGCATTCATGTATGTATGCTCATACTTCAAAATTTTTAGACGAAATCCCAGAAATGTTCACGAAGAATGTTCCCACCTCTACACGTTAGCCATTTGGCTATGATCAAAGTTTAGTGAAGTGCCGCTTGTCGGCCTTTTGGCAAAGATCTGATTATCGTTTCACGGCCTTTTGGCCAAGATCTCGTATCGTTTCACGCCATTTTGGGTAAAATCAAAGTGTTTATAGGATAAGAATCATTCTTATTTCAACCATTTCGCTAAGATGAAGGTGTAGCTGTTTTTACTGTTAGCTTTCAAGTATTCATGCTCATTTTTCAAAATAAATTTACACGAACACCCATAAATATTAAAAAAGAATACCCAACCTCTATACGTTAGCCATTTGGCTAAGAGCAAAGTTTATTGTAGTGCCGCTTCTCGGCCTCTTGGCTAAGTTCAAAGTATCGCTTCTCGGCCATTTGGCTAAGATCAAAGTATCTCTTATTGGCCTTTTGGCTAAAATTAAATTATCTTTTCTCGGTTCCTTTGGTTAAGATCAAAGTTTATGGGTTAAGAAATTTTCACATTTCGGCCATTTAGCTATGACAAATGTGTAATGGTTCTATCTGAGAGCATTCATATATGCATTCTCATACATCAAAATTTTTCAGACGAAATCCCAGAAATATTCACAAGGAATGTTCGCTCCTCTACAATTTAGGCATTTGGCTATGATCATAGTGTTTACTTGATAAGAATATTTCCAATTTCAGCGATTGACTAAGACGAAAGTGTTGTGGTTTTATCTGTTTGCATTAAAATATGCGTGCATAAAGTTCCAATGTTTTTACTGAAAACTCAGACGAACTTAAAAAGAATGTTCGCACATGTTCAGGTTTGCCATTTGGGCAAAGACTAAAATATAGTTTATTGCCGCTTCTCGGCCTTGTGGCTAAGATCAAAGTATCGCTTCTCGGCATTTTGACTAAGATCAAAGTATCGCTTCTGGGCCATTTGGCTAAGGTCAAAGTATCGCTACTCGGCCTTTTGGCAATGATCAATGTATCGCTTCTCGCCTTTTGGCTAAGATCAAAGTATAGCTTTTGGGCCATTTGGCTAAGATTAATGTATCGCTTCCCGGCCATTTGGCTAAGATTAAAGTGCCGCTTCTCGGCCTTTTGGCTAACATCAAAGTATTGTTTCTCGGCCTTTTAGCTAAGATCTAAGTCTCGCTTCTCGGCCATTTGGCTAAGATCAAAGTATCGCTTCTGGGCCATTTGGCTAAGATCAATGGATCGCTTCTGAACCATTTGGCTAATATCAATGTATTGCTTCTCGGTCATTTGGCAAAGATCAAAGTATCATTTCTCGGCCAATTGGCTAAGATCAAAGGAGCGCCTCTCGGCCATTTGGCTATGATCAAAGTGCCGATTCTCGGCCGTTTGGCTAAGATCAATGTGCCGCTTCTCGGCCTTTTGGCTAAGGTCAAATTGTTGCATCTCGGCCTTTTGCCTAAGATCAATATATCTTTTATCGGCCCTTTGGCTAAGATCAAAGTGTTTATGGGATAAGAATCATTAACATTTGAGCCATTACGCTAAGATGAAAGTGTAGCGTTTTTAACTGTTAGGTTTCAAGTATGAAAGCTCATTCTTAAAAAAAAATTTACACGAAGTCCCAGAAATATTAAAAAAGAATGTACCCACCTCTTTACGTAGCCATTTGGCTAATATCAAAGTTTAGTGTAGTGCCGCTTCTCGGCCTTTAGGCTAAGGTCAAAGAATCGCTTCCCGGCCATTTGGCTAAAATCAAAGTGCCACTTCCCGGCTTTTTGGCTAAGATCAAATTTCTTTTATCGGCCTTTTGGCTAAGATCAAAGTATATTTTCTCGACCTTTTGGCTAAGCTCAAAGTATCGCTTCACGGCCATTTGACTAAGATCAAAGTTTTGCTTCTAGGCCATTTGGCTAAGATCAAAGTATTGCTTCTCGTTCATTTGGCTAAGACCAAAGTATCGTTTCTTGGCCTTTTGCTAAGATCAAAGTATCTCTTCATTGCCATTTGGTTAAGATCAATGTATCGCTTCTCGGCCATTTGGTTAAGATCAAAGTATCGTTTCGCAGCCTACTGGCTAAGATCGAAGTATAATTTCTCGTCCTTTTTGGTAAATATCAAAGTAACGTTTCTCGGCCCTTTGGCTAACATCAAAGTATCGCTTCTTGCCTATTTGGCTAAGATCAAAGTGCCGCTTCATGGCCTTTTGGCTAAGATCAAAGTATCGCTTGTCGGCCATTAGGCTAAGATCAACATATCGCTTCTGGGCCATTTGGCTAAGATCAAACTGTCGCTTGAGGGCCATTTTGCTAAGATCAATGTATCGCTTCGCGGCCATTTGGCTAAGATCAATGTATCACTTCTCGGCCATTTGGCTAAGATCACAGTACCGATTCGCGGCCATCTGGCTAAGATCAAAGTATCATCTCTCGCCCTTTTGGCTAAGATCAAAGTGGGGGACCGCTGCAGTGCTGTGCTGTTAGAGTGTTGTGTTTCTTACGGGCTGCGTCCCGTTGTATATTTATATTAATTGACTGACGGTCTAGCCGTCTAGGTTAAACGAGCTGCGTCTCGTTGTGGTATATTTTGTAAGGCGCTGGGCTGATCCCGGCATTAGGTTAGGCTTTAAATATTTATGGATCCCCGGGCTTAACCCGGAATCAGTAATATTTATGTATTTAGGGATGAAATTTACAGTGTGAGGTGACGCGGTGGGTAACCACGGACTTGCATTCGGGAGGGCGAGGTTAACTCCTAGCTCGGCCATCCTGGGATCGGTTTTCCATGGTTTCCCGTATCCTATGAAGGCGAATGCCGGAATGGTTCCTCCTGAAGGCCATGACCGACTCCTTCCGAGGAGTAGTCATAAGTTATGTTTTGTTTGTATAAGGTTATATTGTGTTGCCATTGGGCTCTTGTATTATTATTCTGATTGATTGTACTACTTAGTTTGTATATTAAGTATTTTCTGGAATAAATGATTTAATCTATTCTTATCAGCTTAATTGTTACAGCTTTGGAGGACCCAGCCCGCCGTGCAGTCATCGTCGATGGAGGATCATCTAAGTCACACCAGCTCCTGCCATTCTACCAGTGCAGCTCCGACCATCTTGACTGCCGTAGAGACCTGTAATTCCGGCGGGTTGGTGGCCGATGCCACCTTAGCCAGTCCAGAGCAGACCATACCACGGCCAGCACAGCAGTCCCCGAACGGGACGTCCATCAGACACGGACCGCCAGCGCCGGAGCAGCAGCAGCAACAACAACAGCTGCAGCTGCAATATGGAGTGGTGGCTTCCCCCCCCCCCGGCTATTGTCCCTGCTACGGTGGAAGAGAGTCTACCGTCGCCGACTGCAGCAACTTGGGCCGCCGCCATACCCCTGCAGAAGATCCGCAGGATCGGGCAGACATAAGTGTGTTTCTACCCGCTGCCCGAGTCTATCCGCTGCACCGAGGAGGACTGCCACGTCGCCTACAAATCGGTGCAGTGGACAAGTATGCGGCGGTCCCTGGAGCGGCACCTGGAGAATGTCCATAACATCAGGATAACAGGTTCAACGAACTTCTGCTCCAGGTGCTGGCAGAACGTCGGGGGGAAGCCGAAAAACCACAAATGCGCCGCTCCTAGGATGTCCACAACGCCGCCAGTAGCCGCACACCTGCACAAATGTGAGGTGTGTGACATGGACTTTCTATCGAAAAGGGGTCTCTCGTATCACATGAAGGCGGCGCACGTGATACCAGAGCTCCGTGAGCAGCTGCAGGTGCGCCTGCCGCCAAAAGACCCTCAACGACGGCGCCGTGGAGACCATCTCGAGCCGGCTACCGCGGCTCCGGCTCACCACCCGATCCAGCAGGGAGTCCGTCGCCACCAGCAACGCCTGAGATTCCTGTGGTGGCGCCTCTACCTGATGCGACTACGCAGCTTTCGTTAGGAGTGCCATCGCAGGAGGAAATAACACCAGCTGACCCGCCGGGGACGGTGGAGTCGCCAGCCAGCTCGCTGGTCGGGACGACTCCGTCACTTGAGGAAGTCCCTGCACCTCTCGTTGCGTCTCCTCCTCCTGACCACCCTGGGGGGGTTGAAGATGCCAGTAATGCCATTTCGCAGGAGGATCCTCCGGTTGATGGAGCCGATGCCTCCTGCGATCCATCTAGCGGGGGGTTGCAGGCGGGGGAGCGTCCGGGAGTAGACGACGCTCTCTCTGTCGGATCAGGGGGGGTGGCTGATATGGACGATGTTGAGGGCCTGCCTGCCGGGGATATCGATGAGGCGGAGGGGGACGTTGGGGGGGATCACCTGATAATCAACCCCGAGGACGAGTCCCCGGTGCACCGGTTTGTGCCCTCATTGAGGGAGCTCTTAAGATCTAATTGCTCACCGGCCAACTGGGGCTCGTTTGAGGGGTTGTGTGAAGCCATAACATCATGCGCCGCCGATACGGTGAAACTCCCGCCGTCCGCCCGGCGTTCGAGCCGCAGACAGATGATTGACGTCGAAGACCCTAAGACGATTCAGATACTGTATCGGTGTAACCGCCGTAGGGCGGTTAGCCTGATAGTCGACGGGGAATCCCGCCCCTGCAGCCTGTACGTCGGGGGGGGAGTCCCACTTCCGCTCTGTTTGGGCCAGGAAGCCGTATTACCTTTCCATCTATGGTCAGCCCGGTCGGCATGCGGAGCGGTCCCCTCATGCCAATGAACCCTTTTGTCCCGGGTGAGGTTGCGGCGAGGCTCCGCAAATGTGAAAACACGTCGCCCGGTGCCGATCGCTTGACGTATCGGCACTGGCGGTCGGTGGATCCAGCATGTACAGCACTGTCGTTGATATTTAACATATGTTTAAAATATAACAACATCCCTTCCACATGGAAAGACTCAACGACAGTGCTGATATATAAAAAGGGGGATCCATCGGCCGTGGGTAACTGGCGACCAATCGCAATGTCGAGGACCATCTATAAGATCTTCACAGGATGCCTTGCCAAACGCCTCACCACCTGGCTTCAGACGAACTCCGTCCTCTCTAAATGTCAGAAGGGCATCATGCCCTTCGACGGAGTGTTTGAGAATAACTATATCCTGCAGCAGAGGATGGATGAAGCCAGGACGGGACGGGGGGACAACTAAAGCTTATTTTACGATCTGATAAGCACGAGTGTTCGGAATGCAGGAAAGCTTGTTCGGAGCGCATTCTTGCTTATACGTGGCACCGCGACCTGCTGCAATACTTGAAGAAGGTCCATGAGGTCAAGAACATGAACATCATCTACAGCTACAGATACTGCGGCTTTGACTTGGATGGAACCAGAGACATCACGGAACACCAGCGGAAGCATCATCCGGCTGAACACAATGCGCAGCAACTCCCAGCTGAACTACAGGGAAAGCAGCTGCCAGCTACAGACGTCTCGGCACATCAGCTGGTGAGTACCAGAAACCTTCGTTCTGGCTATAGCTTTCTAGAATGTTCTAGAACATCTTAGAACATTCTAGTAGCTAGTAT
Source organism: Vandiemenella viatica (assembly GCA_031002005.1). Taxonomy (NCBI): domain Eukaryota; kingdom Metazoa; phylum Arthropoda; class Insecta; order Orthoptera; family Morabidae; genus Vandiemenella; species Vandiemenella viatica. The sequence continues at coordinate 43,921 of JARYHS010015748.1, forward strand.
GTGCTCAGGGAGCAGTGAATCTCTTTGCCCTGACGCAATAATCAGCGAGAGCAGAGAAATTATATCTTCTTCGCGCCGCGATTTGTGGAAAAAGGAGACAGTATTTCAAATAACTCTTCTATTTCTTGTTTCGACCAGCCAGAAACACCTAATATTGTGTCATTCGATGAGTTCTGTTCAATAAGTGACTCTATAACCAGTACACAACAACCTGTATTGGAAAACTTGGAGTGCTCTCGCACTAACTTTGATCTTAGTGAGGGGTATATACAGGCATTGGCGGATGTTTCAAAACAAAGTATAGAAGGAGGAGGAATAGTGAACGCAGTTTTATCGAGTGCTATTCTGCTACATAGGGAAGACATACTGGTGACGACGAGCAAGGATATATTGGACATCGTTTGGATTACTCTTTAGGACCAGTGTATTGTGACTTGTTGACGATCCGGCATTACTGTGGAACCTGGGAATACCTAACGGTGACAACAAGGGTTTCACTGGTAAGTCTCGCGGACTGACTTTAACGGCAACGAACAGGCTAAGGACTAACGATGCAGAGAGAAGAACTACGCGACAGCACAGACACCCCACCCGGGACGGAATCTGAAGAAGACTGGGAAATGGACTCAGAAAACACAAATGAACCAGATAAAAACTACAACGAAAACAGTGGAAAACCACAACAGTTTATGAAAAGGAAGGAACCAACAATGCACAACAAAAATGAGGATGCGCCCTTCGAGTTTCCAAGAAAAAGGAGCAAGTGCGCCCGTCAAGCAGTACACCAAAAGTACAGAGCAAACCACACACAGGTGGCAGTAAGTAATCGATACAGCGCGCTAGCAGAAGAGGCCACAAAGGATACCGAAGACATGGAAACAAACACTGAGATACCAGAAGGGAAAGAAAAACCGGCTAACGAGGATAGATTTCCTCCCGTTGTAATATACGAAACAAGAAACTTCATAAAGATGAACCAGACCATCAAAGAATACCTAACAGGGAATCTGAAAGTTGTGTATCGAGGCAACAGCCTCAAATATTTCGTCGAAAACAAGCAAAACTATCTAGCCCTGATAGCATTTTTTAACAAAAACAACATCAGCTATTATAGCCACCAACTATCACAGGAGAGGCTCCTTAAGGTGGTCATAAAAGGCCTACCACCTACAATACTAACAAACGAAATAGCAGACGACCTTACGGACAAAGGATATCTAGTAAATGCAGTTCACCAGTTCAAAAGAAGGAACCCGGAGACGAGAGACCTAATTCCACTGGCAACCTACTCAGTCACGCTGGAAAACGATCCAAGTTCCGAAAAAATCTACAACGAACGTTCGATATTGTACACCAGAGTCCAGATTGAGCGATATCGCCAGCAACAAGGACCTCCGCAGTGCACAAGGTGTCAAAGACACGGACACACCTCTAACTACTGTCATCTACCCAGTAGATGCGTGAAATGCGCAAGCCCACATCTAACCAAGGACTGCACACTTCCCAAAACAGAGCGCGCAACATGTGTGAATTGCGGAGGGGACCACGCGGCGTCTTGGCGTGGATGCAAAGCCTACCAAGACCTGCTGAGACCACCACGCCCGAGCGACCGGAAAAGAGACAAAGAAGACAGCAAGGAAAACGAAAGGAAAAACAAAACGGTACACCCGGGCGGAACCCATTCAGGTCCAACACAAAACCGAACATACTCACAAGCCTTGTCAGGGCATAAAAATCCAAACAGTCAAGAGCAGAGAAAACGGCAAGGGGAGCAGACAACTGAAAGCGAAGGCGCACAGGAAGAACTAACAGAAATAGCTACTACCTTCGGGTCTGTATTAAAAAAGATCTTCAGCACACTAAAAAAAAAACAATGAAAAAGGTGAAAACAGCGAGAGGGAGATGGAACAAAATCCTTGCCCTCGTCGAAGGAGTACTATCATTAATAAACTAATGGCGCAAGCACAACTACAAGACCTGAAAATCGCAACATGGAATGCCAACGGAATAAAAGACAAAAGGCTTGAACTACTCGATTTCATAAACAGGGAAAAGGTGGACATAGTCCTCCTCAGTGAAACATTCCTAAAGCAAGCAGACAAATTCAGACTCCCAGGGTTTCAGACCTATCGCACCGACAGGCAAGGGCAGAGAGGCGGCGGCACCGCAATCGCTGTACGAAACAACATAACCCACGAAATAGTGAGTGTACCACAGACGCTGGACATGGAGGCTACAGCCATTCGAATCCACTGCAAGGAGGGGCACATTGTCATAATCGGAGCATATCTCTCACCGAGTAGAACACTATACGAATTCGATATCGACCAACTACTCGCAACTGGAAACAAAGTAATCATCGGAGGCGATCTGAACTCAAAACATAACAGCTGGAACTCAATAACAAACAACACGAGGGGTGAGCAACTCTTCGATCTCTTGGAACAGAGAAACATCGAAGTCTTGGGACCAACAGAGCCCACGCACATCCCGCACAACGCTAGACATCGACCAGACGTTATAGACATCTTTCTGGCAAAAAATGTAATCGGAACAAAGGAAGCAAAAACTAAAAACGAGCTATCCTCCGACCATTTACCAGTAATTCTGAAGATAGAGAAGTGGATCCCTCCCCACATGAAGCCAAAAATACAGAAACTAACAGACTGGAACAGATTTACTAGAGCAGTGCACAGTAAAATCAAACCAAATTATAACGTCTCAACTGCAAACAAAGTAGATAACGCTATAGAGCACTTCAACAAAGCGATACATGAAGCAGACAAAAGAGCCAGCATTACGACAGTATACCCAAACTATCGACAAACAGAGCTCCCCGCCTTACTGGAGGACCTACGCTACTTGCGTAACCGCTACCGGAAACTATGGCAGCAGTATCGCGACCCAAACGATAGACGGCAGTACCGAAACTACGCCAAACAACTACGCGAGAGAATACAAGAGAGAAGATCGGAGAAATGGGAGGACAAAATGTCCAACCTAATGTTTCAAAACAGAGAGCCGTGGCAGCTTATAAGAGCACTCAAAGAACGGCGTCAAGAAAAATCAGCCATAGCAGGACCCGCGGGAACATGGGATCAACCATTAGCCAAAGCCGAAATCCTAGCTGAAACCTTTGCAGCACAGTATACGGTAGCTGACTACCAACTCACACCTGAAGAGCAAAGGGAAAGTGAAGAGACGGAACATCAAGCTCAAACCATTATGCAGGAACCGGCGGACGTCCCACCAGAGCTAACAACACCACGCGAAGTACGCCAAATAATCAAAGAGATCGCAAAAAACAAATCCCCAGGCCATGACAAAATCACAAATGAACATTTGAAAAAGCTACCAACCAAAGCCATAGTACTCTTAACAAGAATCTACAACGCTTGTCTCCTCCAGAGCTATTTTCCTGCAGCCTGGAAGACAGCAAAGATAATAGCAATACCTAAGAGAGGCAAGGACCCCAGACAAGCCAACAACTATCGCCCCATAAGCCTACTATCTTCAACATCAAAAATATTGGAAAGAATACTACTGAAAAGAATAAAGTCCAGCCTCGAGGCGGAAAACACGATTAGGCCAGAACAATTCGGCTTCCAGAGCCGCGTCGCAGCAACAACCCAACTATTACGAATAACAGAGGAAATCACCGCAAATTTCAATCGCAAAAAGTCAACAGCAGCAGTATTTCTAGACATCGAAAAGGCTTATGATAAAATCTGGCATGCCAACCTGATAACGAAGTTAAAAAGCGAAACAACAATTAAAAATTGTTACATAAAACTTATTGGAAACTACCTGAAAGATAGAAAATTCTACATATCAATTGAAGGACAGAGATCGTCAACACATGTGATAGAAGCCGGAATACCACAGGGAGCTCCGATCTCTTCACCACTATTCAGTATATATGTTAATGAAATTCCGACACCACCCTATGTAAAGCTGGCAGAATTTGCAGACGATACGGGCATGTATGTGATCGGGAACAGGCACGACTTAAACCTAACAAGGCTGCAAAAAGGTCTGGATGCATTCACCACATGGAGCAGAAAAAACAAGGTGAAAGTAAATGCAATGAAATGTGCCAGCATATATTTTACCAACAAAAGGCCACAACTTAACAGAGCTCTGACAATAATGGGCCAGGAAATCCAATGGGTTAATGAGCACAAGTATCTAGGGATAATACTAGATAAAAAACTACTTTTTCGACAGCACATTCTCGATCGCCGAAAAAAAGGTCTAGCGGTAATAATGAACCTCTCTCCGGTATTACGCAGCAAGGAGCTCCGAACAAACACAAAACTCCGCCTATACAAATGCATAATCCGGCCCTTCCTCCTATATGGCTGCCAAATATGGGGTCTGGCTAGCAGATCGAATTTACAACACATCCAAAGATTACAAAAAGATGCCTCCGCATGATATACAACGCACCGAGGTACACACCTACAGCAACACTCCACAGGGAAGCAGAAATCTCCACAGTACAAGCAGAAATGATTAAACAAACAGAAAAATTTATAGAAAGACTAAATCAGACAAGAGACAATCCAAGAACAGAGACAATTGGAACAATAATGCCAAAGACGTGGCACAAGTACAGAGTGCCCCTCAGTATAATCTACAACCCAGTATGAACTGTGAAGAACAGTACACGAACAGAGCAGGGGTTTTTACCAATAAGGTCATTTCGAATGACCACAGCCCAGGTTTTTCCCCTGACAGAAAAATTCCATAAAAAGCGTCCCCAACGAATCAGACCCATAGAAGTAAAACTGTAAAGCAGTGGGGCTTCACAAACACAGCCGTTGAGGCAAGCGAAAAAAAAAAAAAGTTCAAAACACATGAAGCGGAAGTTCATCGTGAACTATATCATCGAGAGCTGTTCGATTACAACAACAGGAAAGTGTGCTATTTGACGACGCGGCGTGTATTACTGGACTTCGGATTTGGAGTGTGTTGCGGACTGGTGGCAGGAAATTTTGGATGTTGACGACCCGGCATCTCTTACGGACTACATCGGAATCGAGTGACTGGGCTGTTAGTGGATCTCGGGAATACCTTGCGGTGATAACAAGAGATCCTACTAGCATGTCTGATAGGGACAAGTTGACACTGACTGCTTCTGAGATGATGGAGGAATCGGGCAGTGAAGTAGGTCGGTTGTGCGGCGACGAACTGATTGAAGGACATGAGGAGTATGACATGGAATATGCAACAAACGAAGACTTAGCTAGATTACAGGAAGAGGCTGCGACGAGAGAAATATTCAGATATGATGGAGAGCCATTTGTACTAGGTACGAGTGAGCAAGAGCAACAAAGCTTTGAACCTATCTTTGACAGAAAACGACGAGCATCCGAAAAACAAAAACAAATCAAAGTTGCAAGAACAGATGCGAGAAATCAAATAAAACTGTCCAACCGTTTCTCAGCACTGGCAGTGGAGGAGAGCGGAAAAGACTATGGACAGAACATAAACAACAGCACAGAAGAACAGGGTGCGACGGAGCAACAAAAAGTACATTTTCCACCGATTGTGAGCTATCAAACGGGAAACCTTTTTAAACTAAATGAAGAAATCAAGAAGCAAATTACAGGTCACCTCAAAGTGATATATAGACGAGACAGTGTTAAATACCACACGGACAGTATGGAGGATTACTTCAAAGTCAAAAACTATCTACATCAGAAGAAGATTGGATTCTACACACACCAAACACCAGATAAAGCACCACTGAAAGTGATAATAAAGGGCTTACCACCAAATGTGGAAATGAGAGAGATTGTTGAAACACTAACAGAAAGGGGATACCCAGTAGAAAATATCCACCAATTTAAGACAAGAGATAAAACCTCAAATGAATTAATACCTCTAGCAATATATTGTGTTACCTTGACCCCTACAAAGAAGGCACAAGAAATATATTACGAGCGAGAGATCAATTACACAAGGATTCATGTGGAGAGGTACAAGGATAAGGAAGGACCATCACAGTGCAGACGATGTCAGAGGATTGGACATACTGCGAACTACTGTACTCTACCAAGCAGATGCGTGAAATGTTCAGGGCTACATGAATCTAAGGACTGCCCAATAGCACGTGAAGCAAAAGCCAAATGTGCCAACTGCAGCGAAGACCATCCTGCATCTTGGCGAGGTTGTCCAATGTATCAGAAAGCACTTGCTGAAAAAATGAACAGGAATATGGCCAGAAGAAAAGCAAAAGACAACGCTGAACAGGAACAAACTAGCGAAGGAAACTGGAATCAAATTAAAAACTTCCCTCCAATTCATCCAGGACAAGACAAAACAACACAGGAAAAATCTCAACAACAAAAAATGAATTATGCTAACGCATTAAAAATGAAACAGACAACAGGAAACCAATCGCAGGAGGAAAACGAGACAATTGATTTCAGCAACATGTTTTCAGCTGAAAATATAGGAAAAAAATTGGAAATAATAAAAACTACGTTGACAAAAATTGTTATGGCACGTGATATCTGGGAGAAAATGGGTGCTCTATTGCAAGGCGTATTAGCATTATTTCAATAATGGCAAATAGAACCCAGATACCAAAACGAGACATAAACATAGCAATATGGAATGCGAACGGGATAATGCAGAGGAAACATGAACTAGCCTTATTTCAACAACAACAAAATCTGGATATAATACTAATAACAGAAACGCACTTAAAGCCACATCAGAGCTTCAAACTAAGAAACATGACCACCTATAGAAACGACAGGCTAGGAGAAAGAGGTGGAGGAACAGCGGTGCTAATAAAATCAACAATCAGCCACGCCCCAATAGAATTTAACAACTTAGAAAATATTGAAGCTACAGGAATCAAAACCCAAACAAGAGACGGCGTAATAACAATAGTGGCAGCATATCTGAGGCCAAATAAAGATCTACTATGTGAAGATATAGAGAAAATTACGACGGTTGGTCCGAAAATACTGGTGGGTGGTGATCTAAACGCCAAGCATCCAGTATGGAATTCAAGAATTTCAAATCCACATGGCAATCAACTACTTCAGGTGGCGGGAGAACTAAACTTACATGTCTTTGGTCCGTAAATACCAACCCACATACCGGCAAATCCTAATCATCAACCAGATGTCATAGATATTGTGATAACAAAGAATATTCCACGTATACTTCAACCAATCACTGTAAACGAATTATCGTCGGATCATAACCCGGTGATAGTCAAGATAAACAACTGGATGATCACAGCACCACCCCCAAAAATAACAAAACAGGTAGACTGGAGTTTGTTCACAAAAGAACTGCATAACTCAATCAAAACCACGTATAGAATGGAAAGCCAAGAGGAAATTGATGGCGCTATAAACCACCTGACAAAAGCTATCCATAAAGCTAACCATAAAGCGTCCATAACAACAGTAAACCCACCACCGAACTATAAAACAGACCTTCCAGAGGAACTTGCTAGACTAAAATACATCAAGAACTTCCACCGAAAAAAATGGCAGATGTACAGAGACCCGCAAGACAGAAGACTGACAAACTATTATAGAAGAAACCTGCAGAAGAGACTAAAAGAACTAAACACGGAACGTTGGGAAGAAAAAATGTCAAATCTCACCCTCCAACATCGAAACGCTTGGGGTCTAATAAGAGCACTTAAAAATCCCAAAACACCGGAAAGACCACTGACCACCGACGATGGACAAATCTTCGAACCACTAACAAAAGCAGAGATCCTGGCTGACTATTTCGAAGAACAGTATGCAACTCCCATAACACAACAAAGTGACGAAAGAAAAGGAAGAAGAGGAAAAAATCAAAGAATCAGTATCCACATTCCTAAAGGAAGACATAGGAGAATACACGGACTTGGCTACACCGGCTGATATAAGGAATATCATCAGGAAACTCCGGATCAAAAAAGCCCCAGGACCAGACAAAATAACAAACTGCCAACTGAAACATTTGCCTAGGAAGGGAATAGTGTTACTAACAAGAATAGTGAACAGTTGATTGAGAAATGCCTACTTTCCTACAGACTGGAAAAGAGCAAAAATAATACCAATCCCTAAAGCTGGGAAAAACTCATCCTTGCCCGCAAATAATAGACCAATTAGCCTGTTCAACTCCACAACAAAAGTGTTGGAAAGAGTTGTATTAACAAGAATACAGAAGAAACTGGCGGAACAGAATACCATCCGCAAAGAACAGTACGGATTCCAACCTCGCATGTCAGCAACAGTACAACTTCTACACCTAGTTGAGAATATTAGCAAAGGGTTCAATCTCGGCAGATCGACAGCAGCAGCTTTTATCGATGTACAAAAGGCCTATGACAAGGTGTGGCATCAAAATCTCATTTATAAACTAATTACCCAAACGACAGTTGACAGAGCAATCATTCACTTGATAAATAGCTTCCTGGATAAAAGGACATTCTACCTAGAAATGCAAGGCGTGCGATCTTCAATACATCAGATGAGGACAGGACTCCCACAGGGATCAGTGTTAGCACCCACACTTTTCAATATCTACGTGAATGATATTCCGACCATAAAAAATGTTCACGTTGCTCAATTCGCGGATGACACGACCATTTATACTACAGGGACAAAACAAACGGATAACATCACCCGAATGCAAAATCAATTACACAAAATTGAGCTATGGAGTAAAAAAAATAAAATAACTATAAATTCCCAAAAATCGGCAGCAATATATTTCACCCATAAAAGACCTGAACTAAACCAAAACTTGACTATATTCGGGAAACGTGTACCATGGAAGAACTTTCACAAATACCTGGGAGTCACGATAGATAAAACGCTCACATTTCGTCATCATATAGAAGAAAAACGGATAAACGTCCTAGGAATAATCAAAAACCTATTTCCAATACTGATCAGTCAATCAATGAACCTACAAACAAAACTCCACTTATATAAAGCATCAATACTACCAGTGATAACATACGGCTGTCAAATTTGGGGAACGACGTGTAAAACAAACTTATCAAAACTACAAATATTACAAAACAGGTGCCTCCGACTAATCTTAAACGCTGATAGAAGGGCAAGAATTACTGAAATGCACGAAATAGCACAAATAGAAACAATAGACCAAGTGATAAAAAGACTAACCAAATCCTTCCATCAAAGACTCGACACTCTACGCCAAACTGAAGACAGACTACAGAACATTGGAATAACAGTTCCCAGGAGGTGGCACCGGTACAAAGTGCCACTATCAATTATTCATCCACCAAATTGAAAATACCGACACTTTGAAGGGGTTTTTACAAAAACCTCCAAGGAGGCCGAAATTTTCCCCTTAAGGTGAACATAAAGTAAGCAACAAGGAATAAACAAAACCCTAGCCAGGACGCCAAAGGTGTCGGTGCCAGGAACAAAACACCAGCAAAAAAGAAAAAATGTTTCAAAACAGAGAGCCGTGGCAGCTTATAAGAGCACTCAAAGAACCGCGTCAAGCAAAATCAGCCATAGCAGGACCCGTGGGAACATGTTATAAACCATTAGCCAAAGCCGAAATCTTAGCTGAAACCTTTGCAGCACAGTATACGGTAGCTGACTACCAATTCACACCTGAAGAGCAAAGGGAAAGTGAAGAGACGGAACGTCAAGCTCAAATCATCATGCAGGAACCGGCGGACGTCCCACCAGAGCTAACAACACCACGCGAAGTACGCCAAATAATCAAAGAGATCGCAAAAAACAAATCCACAGGCCATGACAAAATCACAAATGAACATTTGAAAAAGCTACCAACCAAAGCCATAGTACTCTTAACAAGAATCTACAACGCTTGTCTCCTCCAGAACTATTTTCCTGCAGCCTGGAAGACAGCAAAGATAATAGCAATACCTAAGAGAGGCAAGGACCCCAGACAAGCCAACAACTATCGCCCAATAAGCCTACTATCTTCAACATCGAAAATATTGGAAAGAATACTATTGAAAAGAATAAAGTCCAGCCTCGAGGCGGAAAACACGATCAGGCCAGAACAATTCGGCTTCCAGAGCCGCGTCGCAGCAACAACCCAACTATTACGAATAACAGAAGAAATCACCGCAAATTTCAATCGCAAAAAGTAAACAGCACCAGCATTTCTAGACATCGAAAAGGCGTACGACAAAATCTGGCATGCCAACTTGATAACGAAGCTAAAAAACGAAACAACAATTAAAAATTGTTACATAAAACTTATTGGAAACTACCTGAAAGATAGAAAATTCTACGTATCAATTGAAGGACAGAGATCGTCAACACATGTGATAGAAGCCGGAATACCACAGGGAGCCCCGATCTCTTCACCACTATTCAGTATCTATGTCAATAAAATCCCGACACCACCCCACGTAAAGCTGGCACAATTTGCAGACGATACGGGCATGTATGTGATCGGGAACAGGCACGACTTAAACCTAACAAGGCTGCAAAGAGGTCTGGATGCATTCACCACATGGAGCAGAAAAAACAAGGTGAAAGTAAATGCAATGAAATGTGCCAGCATATATTTTACCAACAAAAGGCCACAACTAAACAGAGCTCTGACAATAATGGGCCAGGAAATCCAATGGGTTAATGAGCACAAGTATCTAGGGATAATACAAGATAAAAAAACTACTCTTTCGACAGCACATTCTCGATCGCCGAAAAAAAGGTCTAGCGGTAATAATGAACCTCTCTCCATTATTACGCAGCAAAGAGCTCCGAACAAACACAAAACTCCTCCTATACAAATGCATAATCCGGCCCTTCCTCCTATATGGCTGCCAAATATGGGGTCTGGCTAGCAGATCGAATCTACAACACATCCAAAGATTACAAAACAGATGCCTCCGCATGATATACAACGCACCGAGGTACACACCTACAGCAACACTCCACAGGGAAGCAGAAATCTCCACAGTACAAGCAGAAATCATTAAACAAACTGAAAAATTTATAGAAAGACTAAATCAGACAAGATACAATCCAAGAACAGAGACAATCGGAACAATAATGCCAAAGACGTGGCACAAGTACAGAGTGCCCCTCAGTATAATCCACAACCCAGTCTGAACTGTGAAGAACAGTACACGAACACAGCAGGGGTTTTTACCAATAAGGTCATTTCGAATGACCACAGCCCAGGTTTTTCCCCTGACAGAAAAAATCCATAAAAAGCGTCCCCAACGAATCAGACCCATAGAAGTAAAACTGTAAAACAGTGGGGCTTCACAAACACAGCCGTTGAAGCAAGCGAAAAAAAAAAAAAAGCTCGGGGGGTCAGACCAGGCTCATCATCATGTCGGCGGCTGTTACAGATGCCGACTTGTAGGCGGTCGACTCAGAAGCTGGTGATGATATCTTCATTGAGGGAAATCGCGAGCGAGATGGACAAGTATGCCGTTTCGAGCTGAAGCGCTTTACGCCTAACATCGACAAGGTGCAGTTTAGGAATTTCCTTCAGAAGCATGGCGACTCTTCCTTCACACTGTGGGTTATCAATGCCGGCACGAAATACGGCTGGACCATTCCAGATAGCTACATGGACTGCAGTACGACCCTGGCCTTCCAGGGAGAAGAAGACCCAGACGTGAAGCTGATTCACGACGATGCTGCGGCAAAGGGGCTCTAGCACCCGGATGCCTTGGCATCACTTCCATTGATTTTCGAGGAGGGTTTCTGCGCGAAGAAACTCTTCCGAAAACTAAATGGAAGAAGAAAGAGGCTGCGCAGGAAGCAACAACCAGCGGCAACAGAGGACTGGCAGGTGGCGGGAGGCAAAACTGTTGCTTCTACAACCACAACGCTGCAGACTCCGGGGTCAGAGGCACCAGGCTTCAAAATCCCGGAGCCCCCAGCGCAAACCAGCCCTCCGAGGGACGACGCTGCGGCAGACCAGGCAGCTCCAGCGTCGCCCACGCCAGAAGAAGAAGAGGAAGAGCCAGCACAAACCACGGAGCAGGGTCCTGTCCAACCCGTGGTGGCGGCTTACGAGGGTAACTGGGGCGGCCTGTATGTACAGCTTCTGCTGGCTACAGAGCTGCCTCTGTTCTGCTGGCCTGTCGAGGAAGGCCTGCAGATCCTGGCCTCATGCCCCGCCGACCTGATGAGGGCCACCAGCCTGCTGAGTGACCAGGGTATCGGCTACAACATGGTGCAGCCCAACCCGCCAAGCCAGCCGTCGTCTGTGGCCGTTTCAGCACTGCCGAGAGAGAGGGTTAGGAAGGCTCCCAAGAAGAGGCCTTCCCCGCCCGAACTCCGGCAGTGTTTTAATTGCCAGAACCATGGACACCAGGTGAGCGACTGCACCCAGCGGCGAAGATGTGTCCGTTGTGGGGCGGACCATAAATTAGCTGACTGCTCCACGGCCAGAGAAGAAGCAATCTGCTGCAACTGCGGCCGAGGGCACGCGGCCTGCTTCTCTGGCTGTGAGATCAAGAAGGCTCTTCGGGCAGGACCCCGCTCGAGACCAGCAGCGGTAACAAACCGCCACCAAGATGCCAGCTCAAGACAGCCTCCCCACCAGCACAGACCGGCGGACAAGCCTGCCCGCGAGCCCCATACGAGGCCCACTGCGCGCCGCCAAGACCAGCCGAAAAGGTCGACCTGCCGACCACTGCCACTGCCACACCGGACCCAGCGACCAGCTCACGGTGGTGGTCACGCTGCTCACGCAGCTGATCACCGCCTTGATGCCACGTCGAGACCACGCTTAACTAAAGACAAACCTACAACTGATGACTTATACATTAAGCCACTTCAAAAAAAAAGCAAAGCAGACAGCAGTCATAGGGTTCGCCCTGGCACTGCAACAACTTAATGGCGTAAGCCATACCGATGACGTTGGAGTTGGAGTCGGGGGGTCATGTAGTGGCTCAACCTGGATTTCGGAATATTACCTCAAGTTTTGCATCTACTCGACCTAGCATACATTTGGACATCGATTTTTGGAATACTCTTTTGGAACCTGACTTCGCCTGCCTTCTTGGACTTCCTGGACTTCGCCTGCCTTCCTGGACTCCGCTTACCTGCCTGCCTGGACTTCTCCTGCCTGCTTGGACTTCGTCTTCTTGCCTGCCTGCCTGGACTTCCCCTGCCTTCCTGGTCTTCAGCTGCCTTCCTGGACATCGCCTGCCTGCCGGCCCCTGGATATCGTCTGCTGCCGGGCTTCGCCTGGCTGGCCGCCTGCCTGCCTGCCAGGCCGCCTTCCTGCCTGCCAGGCCGCCTTCCTGCCTGCCTGCTCGCCTGTCCGCCCTCCTCAACCGGACATCGCGTACCTGGCCCCATCTGACGCCTACTGGATTACACCATGGACAAGAACACTCAACAAGACAACTTCACCGCTGCAGGGGACCTCCAACAGCCCTCGCCGTCAACAACGCCGTCGTCTTCGCAGCCTACCGGTATGCATATTCTTCCACCTGTTGTTTCAAAACCATCCTACAGCAAAATACTTACCTGTACTGACTATAGAGCCAAACCTTATCCCACTACGAAACCAATCAACCCTCAGACATCCACAGCAACCGATGAACGCCATGCCCAAAGCACCATCTTCAGCCAACAGCTAATGGATACTTCCATCGACAACACCGCCATCTCTCCCCAACAATCCCCAACCACTTACAGCTTCTTACTCAAAAACTGTGACCCCAAATTTCTATCCGCCAAAACACTGGCGTGTCAAATCAGAAAGTATCTACCCAGCTCAACCATAACTCAAATCATCCCAACTAAGGAAGGCATGATTATCAAAAGCCTTGATCCTAACCTACGAACGTCCCTAATCACAAAAGTAGGCCAACAACTTTCGGCGAAAACGCCACAATTTCAACTCTGAATTCCAGACAAAACAAACAGCCTCAACCACCTAGACGCCCACCTACTCTGACAGTAGTCATTAGGGGAGTTGACCCCTCAATTTCTGACACTGAGGTGGAAGAAGAGCTAAACTAAATTCTGATCTTTCAATACGGAAAGTACTAAGAATTCGCAACAACCAGGGACCAACTTACATGGTTAGAGTTTTTACTGAATGCCCAACTACAGTAGACACCCTAATATCCCAGGGGGCAATAATATACTACCAACGCCATCGTGTTGAACCATCAAAGTCAACACCACCTCAACCCATCCGCTGCCAAAAATGCTTACAATATAATGACCATGCTACACAAGATTGCCGGAACCAACCAATCTGCCCACACTGCAAGGCAAACCACTTGCACAAAGACTGTCCCAACTTACAAACCCCACCAATCTGCAACACCTGTAATCTAAATCACCCTGCCTACTCCCTAAAGTGCAAAGCTAAACCTCCTGCACAAAAACCAGAGCTGACTGTACCTATTAGACCTATCGATCCTCCCACTCCACCATCAAACTCCATCCGCCCCCCACCTACAATCGAAGATATCGTTCGTTTCACAACGGTAGTTCTTCAAAACATTCATCCCTTCAGCCGCCAATATACCCTCCAGCAAATAATCCTTGCCGCCCGAAATATTTTCCACGTTAATGTCACAGCCACTTACTCCCAAAACAGCGCCCATTTCCATTTCCAACCAACCACAGAAACACTCGTATAAACCACACACACACACACACACACACACACACACACAAACATGGACATTAACACATATAACATAATTTACAACAACATCCGCTCACTAAACACTAATAAAATCCTATTCCAAAACCTTTTACAAACATACAATATATCCGCTTTCGCCTTGAATGAAACCTTCCTTCAACCTAACCACAGTATCCGACTTGCCCCTTTTGAACTGATCAGAGCAGACAACCCCATACCAATCGCTCGAGGCGGAGTTGCTATTGGACACCATCGCAGCATTGCAGCAAATGTACTTCCACCTCTAAACATCCCCAACGAACACTTAGTAGCCACAGTTTTCCTCCCATACTTGACAGTCACCCTCGCAACCATATATATTCGCCCAAATGAACCCCTCCCCTACAACTTTTTACAGTTTATTGATAATACTTTCAGCAACTATCTAATAATGGCCGATCTTAATGTCCACTCCCGAACTGATCGTGAGAAAAGGAGGCTACGTGACTATATTGACACCTTACGCGGACATGACATAGACATACCAGAACCGACACGACCAGTCTCCAATACAACTCCCGATATCATAATAGCATCCCCTTCCCTCCTTAGGCGCACCAGTGTCACAGTCCTCGATCCCATCGGTAGCGACCACCTACCAGTTCTCCTCAAAATTACGTACAACACGCCGCAACGCAGAAAACACTTTGATCCATCGCAAACCCGGAAAATTCAAAACTACAACAAAGCTAACTGGACGGAATACAGACGACATATTGACGACGCTTTGAAAAACTTCCATCCTGACTTCCAACACGCTGACGATGTGACCAATACCACTAACTTCCTCCAAGACACATTGACATCCGCAATCTCGACACACATCCCTCTAAAATTTGCAAATCCATTTAAACCGGCTCTCCCTCCCCATGCAGTCCTACTCCTCAAAGAATCCCGCCGCCTCTACAGAACTTTCCTTGCCACACGTGACCGGGATGCACTCACTCGACACAGACAACTACAGCGACAAGTACGTAACTACCTTACAGCAAGAAAAAGACTCGACTGGCGAACTACTTGTGACAGACTTAACTCCACAATGACCACTAATTCAGGACAGTATTGGAATGCCCTCAACCGACTAACAGGAACCAAAACTGCAACTACCTATCCTATCATTCGCAATAACCATCCCTTACCCGATGACGAATCCAAAGCCAACCTTTTCGCCACCCACCTTGAATTAACCTTCTCCAGCCCATTAGAACCGCACTTCAACTACGAGATGACGGCCGACATACACGAACGAACCGACACCAACCAACCCCCCCTATCCCCAGACATTCAATACTACCAAACCACTGCACGACATGACCTAAACTCACCCATAACAGCAGACGATATTCAACAGGTTCTAAAAAAGAAACGCAATACTGCTCCCGGTCACGACTCCATCACCTACCGCCACCTAAAAGAATGTCCACCTTCCTTCCTAAAAATCCTATCTCTCCTTTTCACAGTCATCCTATATACTGGCATATACCCCGAAAAATGGAAAATATCAAAAATCCTACTATTCCCTAAACCTAATAAACCTAAATCCGATCCTTCCTCTTACCGTCCCATCAGTCTTACCTCAGTATTAGTAAAGTCTTCGAAACCATTCTAACACACCGCATCCATAGACATCTTCAACAGTTCCTTCCACTCCCATCCACTCAAGCCGGTTTTCGACCAAATTACTCCGTAGACGACCAGCTTCTCCACCTGACACAACTTGTGACGAAACATCTTAATAAGAAGAAATCGGCCATCTTCATCTCATTAGACGTGGAGAAAGCTTTTGACAAATTATGGCACGCCGGATTATTATTCAAATTACAGTTATACGCGCTACCGATATCCTACGTCCGCCTTATTGCATCCTTCCTTACTAACCGTCAAGCCTATGTCATTATTAACAACTCCCGCTCCAGATACTTTACTCCTACCGCTGGTGTGCCTCAAGGCTCCGTCCTCTCCCCACTCCTCTTCCTATTATACACCGCCGATATTCCTCAACCCCTCCCACCTCTATACCTTCTGCAATTTGCCGATGACACAGCCTACCTTGCCTGCTACAATACCCTGAGACAATCCGCCGAAGCACTTCAAAAACACCTAGATAAATTCATAGAATGGTGCAACAAATGGAGACTGGTAATAACCCACAAAAGACTCAAGCTATAATTTTCGGACGATCCACCAGACGATTTGAACAGGATGACTTTAACATTCGAATTTACGGAAAACGCATAAACCTGACAAAAACAGTTAAATACCTGGGACTGACGCTAGACCGCCAACTGACATGGTCCGCCCACCTAAAGACGATTACTGACAAAGCAAAATCACGACTTAAATTGATAAAGAGACTGACAGGTTATAGGTGGGGACTAGACACTAAAACAATTCTACATACATACAAAGCATTAATCAGACCGATCTTAACATACGCCTGCACCGCCTGGATTTCCGCCCGCCCAGCCTACTACAAAGCCCTACAAATCGCCGAACGCCACGCACTCCGCCTCGCCTACAGAATCCGCCTACCCTTTCCTAACCATTCCCTGTATGACAGAATCTCCTTCCCACACCTTCTCCTCTTCCTTGAACGCCTCAGAACCTCCTTCACCGCACGCCGAAACAACACCCACAACCCGCTCTCTACACCACACATTACAACACCCGACACTATAAAACCGTACTACAAACATGTTCCACCAGCACTCCACCTACACGCCTTGCACATTTTAAACAACAGAAATTTTAACCGCCTCCCAATACCCCACCAACACATCCGACCTGACATCTATCCATCCCATCAAACCTAATCAACCAATCCAAATACAAATGATTTCAACAGCACGGAACCAATAGCAATATAACTGGCAATCTTCTCATTGTATTAAGGCAACAAGCATGTAAATATTATATACAAGAAGCACCGAAAAATGTAATAATATAAAATTTCATAATCTTCCTACTGATTGTAAAATATACCTATTAAGTAAATACAAAATGTTGTGTAAAAATAAGACAAATAATGTAAACAAAGAGAAAGAAAGATAATTAACTATAATATAAGCAAACCATGTAATAAAAAATGTAGGCTGAAGAGCGGGCGTAACCCGCTGCCAGCCCAGCCCCCACGGGGGAAGTGAAATAACAAATAAAGAAAAAAAAAGATGCTCGGGGCCGGGCGGCACGCGGAGGCGTGGCCATTGATATAATATCACATCCCCACCCAAATACACCCACCCCTAAATCATCCATCCGAACATGTCATCGCCAACGTATTTCTAAAATCCCTCACTGTCACCCTAGTCACTATTTACATCCGGCCCCGCGTTCCACTACCAATCAACTTTCTCTCCTACATAGACAACCACTACAATTTATATATCATCATGGCCGACATTAACATCCACAGCCATACCCAACAAGAACTTCATCAACTCCATCACACCCTAGCAGCCAAGAGAGGTGATCTCATTAACATCCCATCACCCACGCGCCCCGAATCCAATACAACCCCCGACATCGTCATCGCCTCCCCAAACATCCTCACCCGCTCCACCCTTCATGTTCTGGACCCCATTGGCAGCGACATCCTTCCAATCATGCTCGCCATCCAATACAACCCCCCAAACATCCCACGTCCACCAAACCAGATACCCCACCGTTACATCCAGAATTATCACAAGGCTAACGGAAATAATTATAGAAAATTCATCAACGACAAAATTGACACAGACAACCTATAGATCACCGACACAGACAGCCTGCTACAAACTGCAGACTTCCTCGAACGCACCATCACTGACGCCACCGACGCTCATATTCCCCTGACCCCGATCACCCCTCACAAACCATCCCTACCAGCACGAGCCCTCCAACTTCTTCATGCTTCACGACAACTATTCCGCACCTATCAACGCACCCATGATCACCAGCTCCTCACCCTTCACCGCCAGCTCCAACGCACAGTTCGCAATTACATTACCGCCTATAAACGCCGCACCTGGAGGGACACCTGCAACCAGCTAAGCCTACAATACATTCAGAACTCCTCCAAATACTGGTCCACCTTCCGATGTATAACTGGCCTCAAAACCGCACCCACCTACCCCCTTCTACATAACAACCATCCCGTATCGAATGACATCCAAAAAGCATCTTCGCCGACCAACTCCAGAAAGTCCATACCACACCCAACGACCCCCGTTTTGATTATACAGACTCCGCTATAATAGAACAATACTATCCAAAAGAATCCATCAACACCTATCCCAACACTCACTCCTGTCCCCAGCCCAGTGCGGTTTCCGCCCGAAATTGTCAACTCAAGATCAACTCCTGAAATTAGTACACGTCCTGACTACCCACCTGAACACCCACCGATCCGCAATCCTCGTCCTGCTAGATATCGAAAAAGCATTCGATACAGTATGGCACGCTAGACTCATCTTCAAACTCCAAACCTTCGCCCTACCCATCACCTTCATCCGTACAATAGCCTCCTTCCTCTCACATCGCACCTCCTTTGTAACTATCAACAACTTCCTTTCCCGTACTCTTCTCCCCTACCGCAGGTGTCCCCCAGGGATCTGTTCTTTCACCCCTCCTATACATTCTATACATTTCCGACATACCCTTCCCCGCACCACCAACTAACATCCTCAAGTACGCCGACGATACCGCATACTTAGCCTCAACAAATTTGTGCAGTGGTGTAACCGATGGAGATTGATCATTAACCCCAACAAAACGCAAGCAACAATTTTCGGCAAAACAAGCAGAAGATACCGCCTCACGGATTTTCACATCACCATCTACAACCATCCCATCCCGCAGCAACCTACAGTGAAATATCTAGGCATAACCCTCGACCGGCACCTAACCTGGACACCCCACCTCAACACAATCGTAGCAAAAGCAAAAACCCGCCTCTATCTACTCAAATCACTCACTGGCACATCATGGGGACTCCGCAGCAACATCATCATCATCAATACCTACAAAACATTTCTCCGCCCTATTCTCACCTATGGTCACCTCTCATGGATATCCGCTCCCGACCGTTTTTACAATAGACTGCAAATAATAGAACGCCACGCACTCCGCATCGCCTACCGCATCCGATTACCATCACCTACCAATCTACTATACAGCCTTATAAAATTCCCCCACATCCTCATCCACCTCGAATCGCTCCGTATCAAATATGCTATCAACAGTATCCATAACAACAATCCTATAACCTTAAAGCTAATCACCGAACCACCCCATCTCCCCAACTACTACAAACAAATACCTCCCACTCTCTACCTCCTGAACATCCTCATTCTCACCCAAAACATCGACCAACCGCCACCCATATCCGAGCAAGAGAAGCGCCCAAAAATATATCCCACACTATAAGCCAATCAGCCTGAAGTACCAACTCCAGAACCGCTCATAAAAAAAGTAAAATACAACTGTAAATACAATTATAATGTCTGTTTGTAAGCAATCGCATATATAAAAAACAATTGTATATTGTAACTCACTAGGCTGAAGAGCGCTACCAATGCGCTGCCAGCCCGCCTTCCCCACGGGGGAAGGAATGAAAAAACAATAAATACATACAGCTCGGGGCCCCCCACGGACGTGCGCAGCATGGTGAAGAAGCGACGACCAGTTTCGCCAACGAGCAGCCAGGATGCGCCGCTGTCTGCAAGAGATGCATCCGCCGCACCGATCGCCTGCGTCCAGTCTTCGTCGTGCAGCGGTGGAGGACGGTCGATTGCCTTCCGATTCTCTGAGGGAGGGGTGTGCCGGGAGTTAGCAACTAGTGCTACGAAGAGCCACCAGGGCGCACTGTCTTCGGCACAAGTTCTCCTGGCAGGACGTGGAGTTCAGTCAACGCCGTGCGTCGATGGCAGGTGGACCAATGCTAGTAGTTCAACAGGAGAAGGCCGCTGGCAGAGTTCGCCTATTATATCTCGGGGTTGACACGTTGACAGTTTATATATATATGTATACATTTTTTTTTTTTTTTTTTTTGTACTAGGTGAAAACGTGTTTAACCATCCCGCAGTCATTTTACCGTTTGTGCTACTCCAAATATGGACCCACGTATTTTTGCTTCTTTGTGAAAGGGGAAGGAGAATAGTGATCGCAGTATTATCGTGTGCTATTCTGCTACATAGGGAAGTTATACTGGTGACGACGAAGCAAGGATATATTGGACATCGTTTGGACTACTCTTTAGGACCAGTGTATTGTGACTTGTTGACGATCCGGCATACTGTGGAACTCGGGAATACCTAACGGTGACAACAAGGGTTTCACTGGTAAGCCTCGCGGACTGACTTTAAGGGCAAAGAACAGGCTAAGGACTAACGATGCAGAGAGAAGAACTACGCGACAGCACAGACACCCCACCCGAGACGGAATCTGAAGAAAATGAAGAAGACTGGGAAATGGACTCAGAAGACACAAACGAACCCGATAAAAACGACAACGAAAACAGTGGAAAACCACAACAGTTTATGAAAAGGAAGGAACCAACAATGCACAACAAAAATGAGGATGCGCCCTTCGAGTTTCCAAGAAAAAGGAGCAAGTGCGCCCGTCAAGCAGTACACCAAAAGTACAGAGCAAACCACACACAGGTGGCAGTAAGTAATCGATACAGCGCGCTAGCAGAAGAGGCCACAAAGGATACCGAAGACATGGAAACAAACACTGAGATACCAGAAGGGAAAGAAAAACCGGCTAACGAGGATAGATTTCCTCCCGTCGTAATATACGAAACAAGAAGGACTGCACACTTCCCAAAACAGAGCGCGCAACATGTGTGAATTGCGGAGGGGACCACGCGGCGTCTTGGCGTGGATGCAAAGCCTACCAAGACCTGCTGAGACCACCACACCCGAGCGACCGGAAAAGAGACAAAGAAGACAGCAAGGAAAACGAAAGGAAAAACAAGACGGTACACCCGGGCGGAACCCATTCAGGTCCAACACAAAACCGAACATACTCACAAGCCTTGTCAGGGCATAAAAATCCAAACAGGCAAGAGCAGAGAAAACGGCAGGTGGAGCAGACAACTGAAAGCGAAGGCGCACAGGAAGAACTAACAGAAATAGCTACTACCTTCGGGTCTGAATTAAAAAAGATCTTCAGCACACTAAAAAAAACAATGAAAAAGGTGAAAACAGCGAGAGGGAGATGGAACAAAATCCTTGCCCTCGTCGAAGGAGTACTATCATTAATAAACTAATGGCGCAAGCACAACTACAAGACCTGAAAATCGCAACATGGAATGCCAACGGAATAAAAGACAAAAGGCTTGAACTACTCGATTTCATAAACAGGGAAAAGGTGGACATAGTCCTCCTCAGTGAAACATTCCTAAAGCAAGCAGACAAATTCAGACTCCCAGGGTTTCAGACCTATCGCACCGACAGTCAAGGGCAGAGAGGCGGCGGCACCGCAATCGCTGTACGAAACAACATAACCCACGAAATAGTGAGTGTACCACAGACGCTGGACATGGAGGCTACAGCCATTCGAATCCACTGCAAGGAGGGGCACATTGTCATAATCGGAGCATATCTCTCACCGAGTAGAACACTATACGAATTCGATATCGACCAACTACTCGCAACTGGAAACAAAGTAATCATCGGAGGCGATCTGAACTCAAAACATAACAGCTGGAACTCAATAACAAACAACACGAGGGGTGAGAAACTCTTCGATCTCTTGGAACAGAGAAACATCGAAGTCTTGGGACCAACAGAGCCCACGCACATCCCGCACAACGCTAGACATCGACCAGACGTTATAGACATCTTTCTGGCAAAAAATGTAAACGGAACAAAGGAAGCAAAAACTAAAAACGAGCTATCCTCCGACCATTTACCAGTAATTCTGAAGATAGAGAAGTGGATCCCTCCCCACATGAAGCCAAAAATACAGAAACTAACAGACTGGAACAGATTTACTAGAGCAGTGCACAGTAAAATCAAACCAAATTATAACTTCTCAACTGCAAACAAAGTAGACAACGCTATAGAGCACTTCAACAAAGCGATACATGAAGCAGACAAAAGAGCCAGCATTACGACAGTATACCCAAACTATCGACAAACAGAGCTCCCCGCCTTACTGGAGGACCTACGCCTACTTGCGTAACCGCTACCGGAAACTATGGCAGCAGTATCGCGACCCAAACGATAGACGGCAGTACCGAAACTACGCTAAACAACTACGCGAGAGAATACAAGAGAGAAGGTCGGAGAAATGGGAGGACAAAATGTCCAACCTAATGTTTCAAAACAGAGAGCCGTGGCAGCTTATAAGAGCACTCAAAGAACCGCGTCAAGCAAAATCAGCCATAGCAGGACCCGCGGGAACATGTTATCAACCATTAGCCAAAGCCGAAATCCTAGCTGAAACCTTTGCAGCACAGTATACGGTAGCTGACTACCAACTCACACCTGAAGAGCAAAGGGAAAGTGAAGAGACGGAACGTCAAGCTCAAATCATTATGCAGGAACCGGCGGACGTCCCACCAGAGCTAACAACACCACGCGAAGTACGCCAAATAATCAAAGAGATCGCAAAAAACAAATCTCCAGGCCATGACAAAATCACAAATGGACATTTGAAAAAGCTACCAACCAAAGCCATAGTACTCCTAACAAGAAATCTACAACGCTTGTCCCCTCCAGAGCTATTTTCCTGCAGCCTGGAAGACAGCAAAGATAATAGCAATACCTAAGAGAGGCAAGGACCCCAGACAAGCCAACAACTATCGCCCCATAAGCCTACTATCTTCAACATCAAAAATATTGGAAAGAATACTACTGAAAAGAATAAAGTCCAGCCTCGAGGCGGATAACACGATCTGGCCAGAACAATTCGGCTTCCAGAGCCGCGTCGCAGCAACAACCCAACTATTACGAATAACAGAAGAAATCACCGCAAATTTCAATCGCAAAAAGTCAACAGCAGCAGTATTTCTAGACATCGAAAAGGCTTATGATAAAATCTGGCATGCCAACATGATAACGAAGCTAAAAAAAGAAACAACAATTAAAAATTGTTACATAAAACTTATTGGAAACTACATGAAAGATAGAAAATTCTACGTATCAATTGAAGGACAGAGATCGTCAACACATGTGATAGAAGCCGGAATACCACAGGGCGCTCCGATCTCTTCACCACTATTCAGTATATATGTTAATAAAATCCCGACACCACCCCATGTAAAGCTGGCACAATTTGCAGACGATACGGGCATGTATGTGATCGGAAACAGGCACGACTTAAACCTAACAAGGCTGCAAAGAGGTCTGGATGCATTCACCACATGGAGCAGAAAAAACAAGGTGAAAGTAAATGCAATGAAATGTGCCAGCATATATTTTACCAACAAAAGGCCACAACTAAACAGAACACTGACAATAATGGGCCAGGAAATCCAATGGGTTAATGAGCACAAGTATCTAGGGATAATACTAGATAAAAAACTACTTTTACGACAGCATATTCTCGATCGCCGAAAAAAAGGTCTAGCGGTAATAATGAACCTCTCTCCAGTATTACGCAGCAAGGAGCTCCGAACAAACACAAAACTCCGTCTACAGAAATGCATAATCCGGCCCTTCCTCCTATACGGCTGCCAAATATGGGGTCTGGCTAGCAGATCGAATCTACAACACATCCAAAGATTACAAAACAGATGCCTCCGCATGATATACAACGCACCGAGGTACACACCTACAGCAACACTCCACAGGGAAGCAGAAATCTCCACAGTACAAGCAGAAATCATTAAATAAACTAAAAATTTATAGAAAGACTAAACCAGACAAGAGACAAACCAAGAACAGAGACAATTGGAACAATAATGCCAAAGACGTGGCACAAGTACAGAGTGCCCCTCAGTATAATCCACAACCCAGTCTGAACTGTGAAGAACAGTACACGAACACAGCAGGGGTTTTTACCAATAAGGTCATTTCGAATGACCACAGCCCAGGTTTTTCCCCTTACATAAAAAATCCATAAAAAGCGACCCCAACGAATCAGACCCATAGAAGAAAAACTGCAAAGCAGTGGGGCTTCACAAACACAGCCGTTGATGCAAGCGAAAGAAAAAAAAAAAAATTTTTTTCCTTAACCTGGGTCAAAACGTGTTTAACCATCCCGCAGTTATTTTACCGTTTGTGCTACTCCAAATATGGACCCAGGTATTTTTGCTTCTTTACAGGATTCCAAGCTGTGGTTCCTGTACTCTGATACTTAGTTATTAGAGACCTTGTCTTTTCGCGTAATGTCGTCGTCGCCGCCGACGACGCGCGTGTTGTGAGTCGGACGCTGTGCGTTGCCATGCCGTCTTGCAGTTACGAATAAAGTTACTCAAAATTATGCGAGCGCTTTCTTCCAGTGTTCTGCACCTTGCGGGCCCTGCCTTAAACCCTCTCGATCGAGATACGGGGCCACCAGCCACTTTCGGGAGGCGGGGTCGGTTATTTTCCACCTTTGCGCGGCGGGCGCCAGGCGGTACTCAATCACCGAAAGTCAGTTATTTATATGAAGCATAGAGACTACTTATTGTCTCCAATCACTTTCGTACAAACAGCACCATCTTCAAAAAATGCGGTGGCTCGGCCATCGAAAGAAGTCAATCCGGCAGTTTCGAACATTGTCGCTAGGGTCTGGGGACACCTTGGCGTTCTACCCTCGATCCTGACGTACTCAAAATGAGTAGCAACACCTTTAAAATTATCGATTCTCGGCCTTTTGGTTAAGATCAAAGTGTAGTATCTGGCATCATCTAGTCATCGGTCAAGCCCGGGGGCTCGGGTTGCCACCGAGTCTGAGGGGGAGACGTCTGTGGGGGAGGGGGTTGAGGAGCTTGCCGCTGATTTATCGGCGGGCTCTGGGGGCGCCAGCGGCGCTGTTCGGATGGAGGAGCAGCGTGCCGGGTTGTTGGAAGAGGCCGAGGTGGGTGTCGGGGGTGGGGGCCTTGACGAGGCGTTGTTAATTAACCCCGAGGACGAGTCTCCAGTGCACGAGTTCGTGCCTAGGTTAAAAGAGCTACTAACAGCTGAGAGCTCTGGGGAGAATTGGGACTCGTTCGAGGGGTTATTGGAGCAAATAACAGCTTGTGCTGCCGACGCTGTCAGGCTCCCGCCACCTCCGGAGCAGTCGGGCCGCAGGCAGGTCGTGGATACTGAAGATCCTAAGGCCAACCAAAAACTGTATGGCCGTAACCGTCGAAGGGCGGTTCGGCTAATCGTGGATGGCGAGTCACGCCGCTGCGGCTTGGGTGTGGAGGGGGTCGAGGCCCACTTTCGGTCTTTGTGGTCCAGAAGACCTTGTGACCTTTCTATCTATGGTCGGCCCGGTCAGCATGCGGAGCGTCCCCCCTTTTCACTCCACCAGTTTGTCCCGGGTGAGGTGTCGGGCAGAATTCGTAAGTGCGAGAATACGTCGCCCGGTGCCGATCGCCTAACGTATCGGCACTGGCGGTCGGTGGATCCCGCGTGCACCGTCTTGACACTCATTTTTAACATCTGTCTGAAGTACAATGACATTCCGTCATCTTGGAAATAGTCAAAGACGGTGCTGATTTTCAAAAAGGGGGATCCACTGGCCGTGGGAGACTGGCGACCTATTGCAATGGCCAGAACCATCTATAAGGTCTTTACGGGCTGCCTGGCCAAACGCCTCACCACCTGGCTTACAGCCAATTCCGTCCTCTCTGCATGCCAGAAGGGCTTTTTGCCCATTGACGGCGTATTTGAACATAACTTCGTCCTGCAGAAGAGGATGGATGAAGCCAGGACGGAACGGGGGGACTTTTGTGCCGCGTGGCTCGATCTTTCGAACGCGTTCGGCTCTGTTCCTCATGAGGCCATTGTGTGTGCCCTGAGGACAGCGGGGGCGGGTGAGCGGTTCGCTCATCTGGTGGCCAACATTTAAAATGGTGGCTCCAGCCGTGTGGCTGTCGGGTCTGCCTTGACCGGGAATATCCCGGTCGAGAGCGGAATCCGACAGGGATGTCCATTATCCGGACTGCTATTCAATGTGGCCATTGATCCAATCCTCCGGAACATCCAGGGGGACCTTCAATCTTCCAGCCGAAGCGTCTAACGACTTCTTGTATGGCTCTCGGGAAGCAGGCAACTGCGCTATTCCCGAGGTGGCGGAGGATGCTGACATGGCTGTCGTCGATGGGGCCTTCAAGTTGCTAACTTTGAGGGACCCGCTCACCCTGGAGTTGGCAAGGAGTGTGGCATGGGACACCACCTCTCGCAGGTTGGGCAGGCCCGTCATCATCATCATCATCATCATCATCATCATCATCATCATCATCATCATCATCATTTTATTCACTGCCCGAATCCAGTTCCTCCTCCTCACTTCACATAGCTCGGGGGAACGAGTGAGATGGGTGGAAATTAGTTTTTTATATATATATACAAAAAAATCCGTACCTAGGTGAAAACGTGTTTAACCATCCCGCAGTCATTTTACCGTTTGTGCTACTCCAAGTATGGACCCACGTATTTTTACTTCTTTACAGGATTCCAAGCTGTGGTTCCTGTACTCTGATACTTAGTTATTAGAGACCTTGTCTTTTCGCGAAATATCGTCGCGTGTTGTGAGTCGGACGCTGTGCTTTGCCATGCCGTCTTGCAGTTACGAATAAAGTTACTCAAAATTTTGCGAGCGCTTTCTTTCAGTGTTCTGCACCTTGTGGGCCCTACCTTAAGCCCTCTCGATCGAGATACGGGGCCACCAGCCACTTTCGGGAGGCGGGGTCGGTTATTTTCCACCTTTGCGCGGCTGGCGCCAGGCGGTACTCAATCACCGAAAGTCAGTTATTTATATGAAGCATAGAGACTACTTATTGTCTCCTATCACTTCCGTACAAACAGCACCATCCGCAAAAATGCGGTAGCTCGGCCATCGAAGGAAGTCAATCCGGCAGTTTCGAAAATTTTCGCTAGTGTCTGGGGACACCTTGGCGTTCTACCCTCGATCCTGAAGTACTCAAAAAGAGTAGCAACACCTGCAAAACTTATCGCTTCTCGGCCTTTTGGCAACACTTGGATTGTGACTTACTGTATAATATTATCATACATTATTGCCAGCCCCTAGCACTCAAATTTCAATGTATCAAGTGAAGTAAGCATTACTAATAAACAACCATTTATCTGTTCTTATCAGCTTAATATCTGATACGTCCAGCATCGCTGGACCAGAATATTAAACTCATTTTTGGAACATGACGGAGTGCTAGGGGCTTGCTCCACCTCTGTCGCGGGTTGGCCCGGCATTGCAGTACCGCCGGGATCGGCCAACCTAATCTCAATCAAAACATAGAAATGAGTTGAATAATCTGGAAGTGTCAGAATATTAAGCTGATATGACTTCTGTGTGAAATTTCCTTCTCTGGCTTAACGACTATGTTTTATTTCCGTCTCGTGTGTATTAACTTCTGCAGGGTAGCCAATTGCTGAACCCTTCGCCGCCCCCAGTACCTAATCCGCACTTCCCATAGCTCGGGGGGGGGGGGGGATTTAGTTACATATATATAAATTTTGTTTCCTTAACCTGGGTTAAAACGTGTTTAACCATCCCGCAGTTATTTTACCGTTTGTGCTACTCCAAATATGGACCCATGTATTTTTGCTTCTTTACAGGATTCCAAGCTGTGGTTCCTGTACTCTGATACTTAGTTATTAGAGACCTTGTCTTTTCGCGAAATGTCGTCGTCGCCGCCGCCGACGCGCGTGTTGTGAGTCGGACGCTGTGCGTTGCCATGCCGTCTTGCAGTTACGAATAAAGTTACTCAAAATTATGCGAGCGCTTTCTTCCAGTGTTCTGCACCTTGTGGGCCCTACCTTAACCCCTCTCGATCGAGATACGGGGCCACCAGCCACTTTCGGGAGGCGGGGTCGGTTATTTTCCACCTTTGCGCGGCGGGCGCCAGGCGGTACTCAATCACCGAAAGTCAGTTATTTATATGAGGCATAGAGACTACTTATTGTCTCCTATCACTTTCGTACAAACAGCACCATCTGCAAAAATGCGGGGCTCGGCCATCGAAGGAAGTCAATCCGGCAGTTTCGAAAATTTTCGCTAAGGTCTGGGGACACCTTGGCGTTCTACCCTCGATCCTGGGCGCTAATGACCCCGCTGTCGACGCGCCCTAAAAACAACAACAACAACAACTCGATCCTGACTTACTCAAAAAGAGTAGCAACACCTGTAAAACGTATCGCTTCTCGGCGTTTTGGCTAAGATCAAAGTGTAATGGCAATACTTGGATTGTGACTAACTGTATAAGATTATCATATATTATTGCAAGCACTCAAAATTCCAATGTATCTAGTGAAGTAAGCATTACCAATAAATCTGTTCTCATCAGCTTAATTTTTGCAGGTTTGGAGGACCTAGCCCAACGTGAAGACGTCGATAAAGAAGAAGAAGAAGAAGAAGAAGAAGAAGAAGAAGAAGAAGAAGAAGAAGAAGAAGCAGCAGCAGCAGCAGCAGCAGCAGCAGCAGCAGCAGCAGCAGCAGCAGCAGCAGCAGCAGCAGCAGCAGCAGCAGCAGCAGCAGCAGCAGCAGCAGCAGCAGCAGCAGCAGCAGCAGCAGCAGCAGCAGCAGCAGCAGCAGCAGCAGCAGCAGCAGCAGCAGCAGCAGCAGCAGCAGCAGCAGCAGCAGCAGCAGCAGCAGCAGCAGCAGCAGCAGCAGCAGCAGCAGCAGCAGCAGCAGCAGCAGCAGCAGCAGCAGCAGCAGCAGCAGCAGCAGCAGCAGCAGCAGCAGCAGCAGCAGCAGCAGCAGCAGCAGCAGCAGCAGCAGCAGCAGCAGCAGCAGCAGCAGCAGCAGCAGCAGCAGCAGCAGCAGCAGCAGCAGCAGCAGCAGCAGCAGCAGCAGCAGCAGCAGCAGCAGCAGCAGCAGCAGCAGCAGCAGCAGCAGCAGCAGCAGCAGCAGCAGCAGCAGCAGCAGCAGCAGCAGCAGCAGCAGCAGCAGCAGCAGCAGCAGCAGCAGCAGCAGCAGCAGCAGCAGCAGCAGCAGCAGCAGCAGCAGCAGCAGCAGCAGCAGCAGCAGCAGCAGCAGCAGCAGCAGCAGCAGCAGCAGCAGCAGCAGCAGCAGCAGCAGCAGCAGCAGCAGCAGCAGCAGCAGCAGCAGCAGCAGCAGCAGCAGCAGCAGCAGCAGCAGCAGCAGCAGCAGCAGCAGCAGCAGCAGCAGCAGCAGCAGCAGCAGCAGCAGCAGCAGCAGCAGCAGCAGCAGCAGCAGCAGCAGCAGCAGCAGCAGCAGCAGCAGCAGCAGCAGCAGCAGCAGCAGCAGCAGCAGCAGCAGCAGCAGCAGCAGCAGCAGCAGCAGCAGCAGCAGCAGCAGCAGCAGCAGCAGCAGCAGCAGCAGCAGCAGCAGCAGCAGCAGCAGCAGCAGCAGCAGCAGCAGCAGCAGCAGCAGCAGCAGCAGCAGCAGCAGCAGCAGCAGCAGCAGCAGCAGCAGCAGCAGCAGCAGCAGCAGCAGCAGCAGCAGCAGCAGCAGCAGCAGCAGCAGCAGCAGCAGCAGCAGCAGCAGCAGCAGCAGCAGCAGCAGCAGCAGCAGCAGCAGCAGCAGCAGCAGCAGCAGCAGCAGCAGCAGCAGCAGCAGCAGCAGCAGCAGCAGCAGCAGCAGCAGCAGCAGCAGCAGCAGCAGCAGCAGCAGCAGCAGCAGCAGCAGCAGCAGCAGCAGCAGCAGCAGCAGCAGCAGCAGCAGCAGCAGCAGCAGCAGCAGCAGCAGCAGCAGCAGCAGCAGCAGCAGCAGCAGCAGCAGCAGCAGCAGCAGCAGCAGCAGCAGCAGCAGCAGCAGCAGCAGCAGCAGCAGCAGCAGCAGCAGCAGCAGCAGCAGCAGCAGCAGCAGCAGCAGCAGCAGCAGCAGCAGCAGCAGCAGCAGCAGCAGCAGCAGCAGCAGCAGCAGCAGCAGCAGCAGCAGCAGCAGCAGCAGCAGCAGCAGCAGCAGCAGCAGCAGCAGCAGCAGCAGCAGCAGCAGCAGCAGCAGCAGCAGCAGCAGCAGCAGCAGCAGCAGCAGCAGCAGCAGCAGCAGCAGCAGCAGCAGCAGCAGCAGCAGCAGCAGCAGCAGCAGCAGCAGCAGCAGCAGCAGCAGCAGCAGCAGCAGCAGCAGCAGCAGCAGCAGCAGCAGCAGCAGCAGCAGCAGCAGCAGCAGCAGCAGCAGCAGCAGCAGCAGCAGCAGCAGCAGCAGCAGCAGCAGCAGCAGCAGCAGCAGCAGCAGCAGCAGCAGCAGCAGCAGCAGCAGCAGCAGCAGCAGCAGCAGCAGCAGCAGCAGCAGCAGCAGCAGCAGCAGCAGCAGCAGCAGCAGCAGCAGCAGCAGCAGCAGCAGCAGCAGCAGCAGCAGCAGCAGCAGCAGCAGCAGCAGCAGCAGCAGCAGCAGCAGCAGCAGCAGCAGCAGCAGCAGCAGCAGCAGCAGCAGCAGCAGCAGCAGCAGCAGCAGCAGCAGCAGCAGCAGCAGCAGCAGCAGCAGCAGCAGCAGCAGCAGCAGCAGCAGCAGCAGCAGCAGCAGCAGCAGCAGCAGCAGCAGCAGCAGCAGCAGCAGCAGCAGCAGCAGCAGCAGCAGCAGCAGCAGCAGCAGCAGCAGCAGCAGCAGCAGCAGCAGCAGCAGCAGCAGCAGCAGCAGCAGCAGCAGCAGCAGCAGCAGCAGCAGCAGCAGCAGCAGCAGCAGCAGCAGCAGCAGCAGCAGCAGCAGCAGCAGCAGCAGCAGCAGCAGCAGCAGCAGCAGCAGCAGCAGCAGCAGCAGCAGCAGCAGCAGCAGCAGCAGCAGCAGCAGCAGCAGCAGCAGCAGCAGCAGCAGCAGCAGCAGCAGCAGCAGCATCATCCCGCAGTCATTTTACCGTTTGTGCTACTCCAAATATGGACCCAGGTATTTTTGCTTCTTTACAGGATTCCAAGCTGTGGTTCCTGTACTCTGATACTTAGTTATTAGAGACCTTGTCTTTTCGCGAAATGTCGTCGTCGCCGCCGCCGACGCGCGTGTTGTGAGTCGGACGCTGTGCGTTGCCATGCCGTTTTGCGGTTACGAATAAAGTTACTCAGAATTATGCGAGCGCTTTCTTCCAGTGTTCTGCACCTTGTGGGCCCTACCTTAAGCCCTCTCGATCGAGATACGGGGCCACCAGCCACTTTCCGGAGGCGGGGTCGGTTATTTTCCACCTTTGCGCGGCGGGCGCCAGGAGGTACTCAATCACCGAAAGTCAGTTATTTATATGAAGCATAGAGACTACTTATTGTCTCCTATCACTTTCGTATAAACAGCACCATCTGCAAAAATGCGGTAGGACGGCCATCGAAGGAAGTCAATCCGGCAGTTTCGAACATTGTCGTTAGGGTCTGGGGACACCTTGGCGTTCTACCCTCGGTCCTGACGTACTCAAAAAGAGTAGCAACACCTGCAAAACTTATCGCTTCTCGGCCTTTTGGCTAAGATCAAAGTGTAGTATCTGTTCTTATCAGCTTAATATCTGATACGTCCAGCATCGCTGGACCAGAATATTAAACTCATTTTTGGAACATGACGGAGTGCTAGGGGCTTGCTCCACCTCTGTCGCGGGTTGGCCCGGCATTGCAGTACCGCCGGGATCGGCCCACCTAATCTCAATTAAAACATAGAAATGAGTTGAATAATCTGGAAGTATCAGAATATTAAGCTGATTTAACTTCTGTGTGAAATTTTCTTCTCAGGCTTAACGACCATGTTTTATTTCCCTCTCGTGTGTATTAACTTGTGTAGGGTAGCCAATTGCTGAACCCCTCGCCGCCCCCAGTACCTCTTCCGCACTTCCCATAGCTCGGCGGGAACAAGTGAGGGGGGGGGGGAATTTAGTTTTATATATATACAAAAAAAAAAAAAAAATCCGTACCTAGGTGAAAACGTGTTTAACCATCCCGCAGTCATTTTACCGTTTGTCTACGCCAAATATGGACCCACGTATTTTTGCTTCCTTACAGGATTCCAAGCTGTGGTTCCTGTACTCTGATACTTAGTTATTAGAGACCTTGTCTTTTCGCGAAATGTCGTCGTCGCCGCCGCCGACGCGCGTGTTGTGAGTCGGACGCTGTGCGTTGCCATGCCGTTTTGCGGTTACGAATAAAGTTACTCAGAATTATGCGAGCGCTTTCTTCCAGTGTTCTGCACCTTGTGGGCCCTACCTTAAGCCCTCTCGATCGAGATACGGGGCCACCAGCCACTTTCCGGAGGCGGGTCGGTTATTTTCCACCTTTGCGCGGCGGGCGCCAGGGAGGTACTCAATCACCGAAAGTCAGTTATTTATATGAAGCATAGAGACTACTTATTGTCTCCTATCACTTTCGTATAAACAGCACCATCTGCAAAAATGCGGAGGATCGGCCATCGAAGGAAGTCAATCCGGCAGTTTCGAACATTGTCGTTAGGGTCTGGGGACACCTTGGCGTTCTACCCTCGGTCCTGACGTACTCAAAAAGAGTAGCAACACCTGCAAAACTTATCGCTTCTCGGCCTTTTGGCTAAGATCAAAGTGTAGTATCTGTTCTTATCAGCTTAATATTTTTCCAGAACGAGCTACACACCACCACAGCGACCATCCATCAATGCTCAACGTCGGGGCGACGACCGCAGCAACGGCAGGGGCAGCAGCAGCAGCAACAACAACAGCCGCAGCTACATCCTGCAATGGAGCCTCCACTGCCAGAACATCCTGCTGCGTGCCCGCCGACTTCCGTCTTAGCCTCGCCTCGAACATCTGCTGGCGGGGCGGATGCTGCTGGGTCACCAACGGCAGCAGAGTGGACCGCCGAAATACCAGCTGGCCGTCTACATAGGGTGGAGCAGGTGTTAGTCTGCTTCTACCCACTTCCGGCCTCCATCAGCTGCACCGAGGTGGGCTGCCATGCGGTATACAAGGCGGTGCAGTGGACGGCGATGCGGCGGTCCCTCGAGAGACACCTGGAGAGTATCCACAACATCAGGATTACCAGTACGGCCAACTTCTGCTCCAGGTGTCGGCGGAATGTTGGTGGGAAACCCAAACAGCACCGCTGTCCGGTGCCCCGGACGTCGGCGTCGCCGCCTGTCGCTGAACACCTACATAAGTGTCCCCATTGCGGGGACACTTTCCCGTCGAAGAGGGGGTTGTATAATCACGTCCAGGCGGCACACGTGATGAGGGAGCGACGTGCGCAACAACAGCAGCGTGCCCCCCTGCCGGCCAAGGAGCCGGGACGTCGACGGAGGGTAGAGAGGCGGGCGCCGGAAGAGGTGCCCACGGATCAGCCCCTGGAGGCCGAGGGCGGTCTGCGGCCGGCTTCTCCAGTGGCTGTTGGGGCAGTTGAGGCTGTGGGTCCTGACGGCCATCCTCCCCCCTGCAGCAGTTACGAGATCAGCTGGAGCAGCCTGCTGAATCTTCACCCTCAGTGTCCTCTGAGCCGTCGGTCCCTGTGGACGACGAGCCCGGGGGTGATCCGGCCCCTGAGATGCCTATTGAGGAGGAAAATAACACCAATGATCCTCCGGTGCCACTGGCATCATTGAGTCATCGGTCAAGCCCGGGGGCTCGGGGTGCCTCCGAGTCTGAGGGGGAGACGTCTATGGGGGAGGGGGTTGAGGAGCTTGCCGCTGATTTATCGGCGGGCTCTGGGGGCGCCAGCGGCGTTGAGGGGATGGAGGAGCAGCGTGCCGGGTTGTTGGAAGAGGCCGAGGTGGGTGTCGGGGGGTGGGGGCCTTGACGAGGCGTTGTTAATTAACCCCGAGGACGAGTCTCCAGTGCACGAGTTCGTGCCTAGATTAAAAGAGTTATTAACAGCTGAGAGCTCTGGGGAGAACTGGGACTCGTTCGAGGGGTTATTGGAGCAAATAACAGCTTGTGCTGCCGACGCTGTCAGGCTCCCGCCACCTCCGGAGCATTCGGGCCGCAGGCAGGTCGTGGATACTGAAGATCCTAAGGCCATCCAGAAATTGTATCGCCGTAACCGTCGAAGGGCGGTTCGGCTAATCGTGGATGGAGAGTCACGCCGCTGCGGCTTGGGTGTGGAGGAGGTCGAGGCCCACTTTCGGTCTGTGTGGTCTAGAAGACCATGTGACCTTTCTATCTATGGTCGGCCCGGTCAGCATGCGGAGCGTCCCCCCTTTTCACTCCACCAGTTTGTCCCGGGTGAGGTGGCGGGCAGAATTCGTAAGTGCGAGAATACGTCGCCCGGTGCCGATCGCCTAACGTATCGGCACTGGCGGTCGGTGGATCCCGCGTGCACCGTCTTGACTCTCATCTTTAACATCTGTCTGAAATACAATGACATTCCGTCATCTTGGAAAGAGTCAACGACGGTGCTGATTTTCAAAAAGGGGGATCCACTGGCCGTGGGAAACTGGCGACCTATTGCAATGACCAGAACCATCTATAAGGTCTTTACGGGCTGCCTGGCCAAACGCCTCACCACCTGGCTTACAGCCAATTCCGTCCTCTCTGCATGCCAGAAGGGCTTTTTGCCTTTTGACGGCGTATTTGAACATAACTTCGTCCTGCAGAAGAGGATGGATGAAGCCAGGACGGGACGGGGGGACTTTTGTGCCGCGTGGCTCGATTTTTCGAACGCGTTCGGCTCTGTTCCTCATGAGGCCATTGTGTGTGCCCTGAGGACAGCGGGGGCGGGTGAGCGGTTTGCTCATCTGGTGGCCAACATTTATAATGGTGGCTCCAGCCGTGTGGCTGTCGGGTCTGCCTTGACCGGGAATATCCCGGTCGAGAGCGGAATCCGACAGGGATGTCCATTATCTGGACTACTATTCAATGTGGCCATTGATCCAATCCTCCGGAACATCCAGGGGGACCACACGGAGCACTGCTCGCTCGCCTACGCGGACGATGTAACCGTCATGGGCCGAACGGTCGAGCAGGTGCAGGCGAGTATCGACACCGTGGTGGCCTTGGCAGGCAGAATTGGCATTCATGTCAATGCCGCCAAGTGCTATTCTATCCATCTTTCCGGTGTCACCCCTGTAGGAACACGACCAACTGTGTTCCACGTTGCCGGAGTGCCCATCACTCACCTCAACGACGGGGACCAGGGTACCTTCCTTGGGAAACCCGTCGGCTTTCGGTTTGCCTCTGATCGGGGTGAGCTGAAAGGAGTGTGTGAGATGGGCCTCAAACTTCTCCGGTCCAGACTCGCACCTTGGCAGCGCATTGACGCCATTAAGACCTTTCTATTCCCCGCATGCAACTTTGCTATGCGAATGGGGAAATACTCCAAGGGTGAGTGGCGATATGTTGATGAGCTCCTCCGCCCGGAGATTAAGAAGACCTTCAATCTCCCGGCCGAAGCGTCTAACGACTTCCTGTATGGCTCTCGGGAAGCAGGCAACTGCGCTATTCCCGAGGTGGCGGAGGATGCTGACATGGCTGTCGTCGATGGGGCCTTCAAGTTGCTAACTTCGAGGGACCCACTCACCCTGGAGTTGGCAAGGTGTGAGGCATGGGACACCACCTCTCGCAGGTTGGGCAGGCCCGTCGGAGATGCTGACGTGGCCGCCTTCCTGTCGGGGGTGAATGAGGGAGAGTTTCGGCAACGGGCTAATGCGTTGTCCAATGCCTGGACGTGTGCCCGAGTAGCGTCTGGCCGCTTGGGTGTGTCCTGGGCCATCGCCAATAAAATTCCAACCCTGCATGGCGATGGTCTGGTGATACACCCATCTAGGCGGCATACCGTAATGCGTGCATTGCGGTATAAGATGCGAAAGGGACACGACCAGCGCCTGCTGGGACTTCGCAGCCAGGGGAAAGTGGCGGAGTGCGTGGGTCTCCATCCCGCCAGTTCGCACTTCCTAACAGCTGGAACCTACACAAGGTTCGCGGACTGGCGGTTTATCCACCGCGCTAGGCTGGGGCTTGTGCCTCTCAATGCCGTGAAGAGGGGGAGGGCTGAGGGGGACAAGTCCTGCCGCCGGTGTGGGTACCCGTCGGAGACCCTTCCGCATGTGCTCTGCCACTGTATGCGGTACTCAGACCTGTACACGCGTAGGCACAACTCTGTGGTTGACCGGGTGAAGAAAGCTGCCCAGGCCCGGTACGTTGTAGCCTTTGAGAACCAAGCTGTGGGGGACACGGGTCTACGCCCGGACCTGGTACTGACGAAGGGTACACAGGCCCTTGTCCTGGACATAGCGGTCACCTTCGACAATAGGAAAGTTGCGTTCGAGGAGATAAGGCAGCATAAGCTGCAGAAGTATGAGCCGGTGGCCAGGGCCCTGGGCGACCGATACGAGTCGGTGGAGGTGGAGGCCGTCGTGGTCGGCGCTCTGGGGTCCTGGGACCCGGCCAATGATAGGATTCTGCACAAGATCTGCAGTAGGAGATATTTGGGATTAATGAGGAAGTTGTGTGTGTCGGAGGTGATTCGCTGGTCCAGGGACATCTATATTGAACATCTAACGGGCCATCGTCAGTGCTAGGTGCCGGGAAGCGATGTCCATTTTTTAAAAGTTTTAATTTGTTGATATATTGTTTTGTAAAAATTCTTGTATATTGTATTTAGTTGTGAGATTTATTGTATTATATGATGTTTAATGTATTGTACTTATTGTGTTAAGGCCAATTGCATGGTTTTAATGTGTTTAAATTAGTTGGTTCTTTTAAATTGTAAAATAATTGTAGTGATGAAAAATGGAAATAATAAAAAATCTGTTCTTATCAGCTTAATATCTGATACGTCCAGCATCGCTGGACCAGAATATTAAACTCATTTTTGGAACATGACGGAGTGCTAGGGGCTTGCTCCACCTCTGTCGCGGGTTGGCCCGGCATTGCAGTACCGCCGGGATCGGCCCACCTAATCTCAATTAAAACATAGAAATGAGTTGAATAATCTGGAAGTATCAGAATATTAAGCTGATTTAACTTCTGTGTGAAATTTTCTTCTCAGGCTTAACGACCATGTTTTATTTCCCTCTCGTGTGTATTAACTTGTGTAGGGTAGCCAATTGCTGAACCCCTCGCCGCCCCCAGTACCTCTTCCGCACTTCCCATAGCTCGGCGGGAACAAGTGAGGGGGGGGGGGAATTTAGTTTTATATATATACAAAAAAAAAAAAAAAAAAATCCGTACCTAGGTGAAAACGTGTTTAACCATCCCGCAGTCATTTTACCGTTTGTCTACGCCAAATATGGACCCACGTATTTTTGCTTCCTTACAGGATTCCAAGCTGTGGTTCCTGTACTCTGATACTTAGTTATTAGAGACCTTGTCTTTTCGCGAAATGTCGTCGTCGCCGCCGCCGACGCGCGTGTTGTGAGTCGGACGCTGTGCGTTGCCATGCCGTTTTGCGGTTACGAATAAAGTTACTCAGAATTATGCGAGCGCTTTCTTCCAGTGTTCTGCACCTTGTGGGCCCTACCTTAAGTCCTCTCGATCGAGATACGGGGCCACCAGCCACTTTCCGGAGGCGGGGTCGGTTATTTTCCACCTTTGCGCGGCGGGCGCCGGGAGGTACTCAATCACCGAAAGTCAGTTATTTATATGAAGCATAGAGACTACTTATTGTCTCCTATCACTTTCGTATAAACAGCACCATCTGCAAAAATGCGGAGGATCGGCCATCGAAGGAAGTCAATCCGGCAGTTTCGAACATTGTCGTTAGGGTCTGGGGACACCTTGGCGTTCTACCCTCGGTCCTGACGTACTCAAAAAGAGTAGCAACACCTGCAAAACTTATCGCTTCTCGGCCTTTTGGCTAAGATCAAAGTGTAGTATCTGTTCTTATCAGCTTAATCTCTTTGCAGAACGAGCTACACTACCACCACAGCGATCATCAATGGTCAACGTCGGGGCGACGACCGCAGCAACGGCAGAGGTAGCAGCAGCAACAACAACAACAGCTACATCCCGCAATGGAGCCTCCACTGCCGGATCATCCTGCTGCGAGCCCGCCGACTTCCGTCTCAGCCTCGCCTCGAACACCTGCTGGCGGGCGGATGCTGCTGGGTCACCGACGGCAGCAGAGTGGACCGCCGAAATACCAGCTGGCCGTCTACATAGGGTGGAGCAGGTGTTAGTCTGCTTCTACCCACTTCCGGCCTCCATCAGCTGCACCGAGGTGGGCTGCCATGCGGTATACAAGGCGGTGCAGTGGACGGCGATGCGGCGGTCCCTCGAGAGACACCTGGAGAGTATCCACAACATCAGGATTACCAGTACGGCCAACTTCTGCTCCAGGTGTCGGCGGAATGTTGGTGGGAAACCCAAACAGCACCGCTGTCCGGTGCCCCGGACGTCGGCGTCGCCGCCTGTCGCTGAACACCTACATAAGTGTCCCCATTGCGGGGACACTTTCCCGTCGAAGAGGGGGCTGTATAATCACGTCCAGGCGGCACACGTGATGAAGGAGCGACGTGCGCAACAACAGCAGCGCCCCCCTGCCGGCCAAGGAGCCGGGACGTCGACGGAGGGTAGAGAGGCGGGCGCCGGAAGAGGTGCCCACGAATCAGCCCCTGGAGCCGAGGGCGGTCTGCGGCCGGCTTCTCCAGTGGCTGTTGGGGCAGTTGAGACTGTGGGTCCTGACGGCCATCCTCCCCCCTTGCAGCAGTTACGAGATCAGCTGGAGCAGCCTGCTGAATCTTCACCCTCAGTGTCCTCTGAGCAGTCGGTCCCTGTGGACGACGAACCCGGGGGTGATCCGGCCCCTGAGATGCCTATTGAGGAGGAAAATAACACCAATGATCCTCCGGTGCCACTGGCATCATTGAGTCATCGATCAAGCCCGGGGGCTCGGGGGGCCTCCGAGTCTGAGGGGGAGACGTCTATGGGGGAGGGGGTTGAGGAGCTTGCCTCTGATTTATCGGCGGGCTCTGGGGGCGCCAGCGGCGTTGAGGGGATGGAGGAGCAGCGTGCCGGGTTGTTGGAAGAGGCCGAGGTGGGTGTCGGGGGTGGGGGCCTTGACGAGGCGTTGTTAATTAACCCCGAGGACGAGTCTCCGGTGCACGAGTTCGTGCCTAGATTAAAAGAGTTATTAACAGCTGAGAGCTCTGGGGAGAACTGGGACTCGTTCGAGGGGTTATTAGAGCAAATAACAGCTTGTGCTGCCGACGCTGTCAGGCTCCCGCCACCTCCGGAGCATTCGGGCCGCAGGCAGGTCGTGGATACTGAAGATCCTAAGGCCATCCAGAAATTGTATCGCCGTAACCGTCGAAGGGCGGTTCGGCTAATCGTGGATGGAGAGTCACGCCGCTGCGGCTTGGGTGTGGAGGAGGTCGAGGCCCACTTTCGGTCTGTGTGGTCCAGAAGACCATGTGACCTTTCTATCTATGGTCGGCCCGGTCAGCATGTGGAGCGTCCCCCCTTTTCACTCCACCAGTTTGTCCCGGGTGAGGTGGCGGGCAGAATTCGTAAGTGCGAGAATACGTCGCCCGGTGCCGATCGCCTAACGTATCGGCACTGGCGGTCGGTGGATCCCGCGTGCACCGTCTTGACTCTCATCTTTAACATCTGTCTGAAATACAATGACATTCCGTCATCTTGGAAAGAGTCAACGACGGTGCTGATTTTCAAAAAGGGGGATCCACTGGCCGTGGGAAACTGGCGACCTATTGCAATGACCAGAACCATCTATAAGGTCTTTACGGGTTGCCTGGCCAAACGCCTCACCACCTGGCTTACAGCCAATTCCGTCCTCTCTGCATGCCAGAAGGGCTTTTTGCCCTTTGACGGTGTATTTGAACATAACTTCGTCCTGCAGAAGAGGATGGATGAAGCCAGGACGGGACGGGGGGACTTTTGTGCCGCGTGGCTCGATTTTTCGAACGCGTTCGGCTCTGTTCCTCATGAGGCCATTGTGTGTGCCCTGAGGACAGCGGGGGCGGGTGAGCGGTTCGCTCATCTGGTGGCCAACATTTATAATGGTGGCTCCAGCCGTGTGGCTGTCGGGTCTGCATTGACTGGGAATATCCCGGTCGAGAGCGGAATCCGACAGGGATGTCCATTATCTGGACTACTATTCAATGTGGCCATTGATCCAATCCTCCGGAACATCCAGGGGGACCACACGGAGCACTGCTCGCTCGCCTACGCGGACGATGTAACCGTCATGGGCCGAACGGTCGAGCAGGTGCAGGCGAGTATCGACACCGTGGTGGCCTTGGCAGGCAGAATTGGCATTCATGTCAATGCCGCCAAGTGCTATTCTATCCATCTTTCCGGTGTCACCCCTGTAGGAACACGACCAACTGTGTTCCACGTTGCCGGAGTGCCCATCACTCACCTCAACGACGGGGACCAGGGTACCTTCCTTGGGAAACCCGTCGGCTTTCGGTTTGCCTCTGATCGGGGTGAGCTGAAAGGAGTGTGTGAGATGGGCCTCAAACTTCTCCGGTCCAGACTCGCACCTTGGCAGCGCATTGACGCCATTAAGACCTTTCTATTCCCCGCATGCAACTTTGCTATGCGAATGGGGAAATACTCCAAGGGTGAGTGGCGATATGTTGATGAGCTCCTCCGCCCGGAGATTAAGAAGACCTTCAATCTCCCAGCCGAAGCGTCTAACGACTTCTTATATGGCTCTCGGGAAGCAGGTAACTGCGCTATTCCCGAGGTGGCGGAGGATGCTGACATGGCTGTCGTCGATGGGGCCTTCAAGTTGCTAACTTCGAGGGACCCACTCACCCTGGAGTTGGCAAGGTGTGAGGCATGGGACACCACCTCTCGCAGGTTGGGCAGGCCCGTCGGAGATGCTGACGTGGCCGCCTTCCTGTCGGGGGTGAATGAGGGAGAGTTTCGGCAACGGGCTAATGCGTTGTCCAATGCCTGGACGTGTGCCCGAGTAGCGTCCGGCCGCTTGGGTGTGTCCTGGGCCATCGCCAATAAAATTCCAAACCTGCATGGCGATGGTCTGGTGATACACCCATCGAAGCGGCATACCGTAATGCGTGCATTGCGGTATAAGATGCGAAAGGGACACGACCAGCGCCTGCTGGGACTTCGCAGCCAGGGGAAAGTGGCGGAGTGCGTGGGTCTCCATCCCGCCAGTTCGCACTTCCTAACAGCTGGAACCTACACAAGGTTCGCGGACTGGCGGTTTATCCACCGCGCTAGGCTGGGGCTTGTGCCTCTCAATGCCGTGAAGAGGGGGAGGGCTGAGGGGGACAAGTCCTGCCGCCGGTGTGGGTACCCGTCGGAGACCCTTCCGCACGTACTCTGCCACTGTATGCGGTACTCAGACCTGTACACGCGTAGGCACAACTCTGTGGTTGACCGGGTGAAGAAAGCTGCCCAGGCCCGGTACGCTGTAGCCTTTGAAAACCAAGCTGTGGGGGACACGGGTCTACGCCCGGACCTGGTACTGACGAAGGGTACACAGGCCCTTGTCCTGGACATAGCGGTCACCTTCGACAATAGGAAAGTGGCGTTCGAAGAGATAAGGCAGCATAAGCTGCAGAAGTATGAGCCGGTGGCCAGGGCCCTGGGCGACCGATACGAGTCGGTGGAGGTGGAGGCCGTCGTGGTCGGCGCTCTGGGGTCCTGGGACCCGGCCAATGACAGGATACTGCACAAGATCTGCAGTAGGAGATATTTAGGATTAATGAGGAAGTTGTGTGTGTCGGAGGTGATTCGCTGGTCCAGGGACATCTATATTGAACATTTAACGGGCCATCGTCAGTGCTAGGTGCCGGGAAGCGATGTCCATTTTTTATAAGTTTTAATTTGTTGATATATTGTTTTGTAAAAATTTTTGTATATTGTATTTAGTTGTGAGATTTATTGTATTATATAATGTTAAATGTATTGAATTTATTGTGTTAAGGTCAATTGCATGGTTTTAATGTGTTTAAATTAGTTGGTTCTTTTAAATTGTAAAATAATTGTAGTGATGAAAAATGAAAATAATAAAAAATCTTTTCTTATCAGCTTAATATCTGATACGTCCAGCATCGCTGGACCAGAATATTAAACTCATTTTTGGAACATGACGGAGTGCTAGGGGCTTGCTCCACCTCTGTCGCGGGTTGGCCCGGCATTGCAGTACCGCCGGGATCGGCCCACCTAATCTCAATTAAAACATAGAAATGAGTTGAATAATCTGGAAGTATCAGAATATTAAGCTGATTTAACTTCTGTGTGAAATTTTCTTCTCAGGCTTAACGACCATGTTTTATTTCCCTCTCGTGTGTATTAACTTGTGTAGGGTAGCCAATTGCTGAACCCCTCGCCGCCCCCAGTACCTCTTCCGCACTTCCCATAGCTCGGCGGGAACAAGTGAGGGGGGGGGGGGAATTTAGTTTTATATATATACAAAAAAAAAAAAAAAAAAAAAAATCCGTACCTAGGTGAAAACGTGTTTAACCATCCCGCAGTCATTTTACCGTTTGTCTACGCCAAATATGGACCCACGTATTTTTGCTTCCTTACAGGATTCCAAGCTGTGGTTCCTGTACTCTGATACTTAGTTATTAGAGACCTTGTCTTTTCGCGAAATGTCGTCGTCGCCGCCGCCGACGCGCGTGTTGTGAGTCGGACGCTGTGCGTTGCCATGCCGTTTTGCGGTTACGAATAAAGTTACTCAGAATTATGCGAGCGCTTTCTTCCAGTGTTCTGCACCTTGTGGGCCCTACCTTAAGTCCTCTCGATCGAGATACGGGGCCACCAGCCACTTTCCGGAGGCGGGGTCGGTTATTTTCCACCTTTGCGCGGCGGGCGCCGGGAGGTACTCAATCACCGAAAGTCAGTTATTTATATGAAGCATAGAGACTACTTATTGTCTCCTATCACTTTCGTATAAACAGCACCATCTGCAAAAATGCGGAGGATCGGCCATCGAAGGAAGTCAATCCGGCAGTTTCGAACATTGTCGTTAGGGTCTGGGGACACCTTGGCGTTCTACCCTCGGTCCTGACGTACTCAAAAAGAGTAGCAACACCTGCAAAACTTATCGCTTCTCGGCCTTTTGGCTAAGATCAAAGTGTAGTATCTGTTCTTATCAGCTTAATATCTTTGCAGAACGAGCTACACTCACCACCACAGCGATCATCAATGGTCAACGTCGGGGCGACGACCGCAGCAACGGCAGAGGTAGCAGCAGCAACAACAACAGCCGCAGCCACATCCTGCAATGGAGCCTCCACTGCCAGAACATCCTGCTGCGTGCCCGCCGACTTCCGTCTTAGCCTCGCCTCGAACATCTGCTGGCGGGGCGGATGCTGCTGGGTCACCAACGGCAGCAGAGTGGACCGCCGAAATACCAGCTGGACGTCTACATAGGGTGGAGCAGGTGTTAGTCTGCTTCTACCCACTTCCGGCCTCCATAAGCTGCACCGAGGTGGGCTGCCATGCGGTATACAAGGCGGTGCAGTGGACGGCGATGCGGCGGTCCCTCGAGAGACACCTGGAGAGTATCCACAACATCAGGATTACCAGTACGGCCAACTTCTGCTCCAGGTGTCGGCGGAATGTTGGTGGGAAACCCAAACAGCACCGCTGTCCGGTGCCCCGGACGTCGGCGTCGCCGCCTGTCACTGAACACCTACATAAGTGTCCCCATTGCGGGGACACTTTCCCGTCGAAGAGGGGGCTGTATAATCACGTCCAGGCGGCACACGTGATGAGGGAGCGACGTGCGCAACAACAGCAGCGTGCCCCCCTACCGGCCAAGGAGCCGGGACGTCGACGGAGGGTAGAGAGGCGGGCGCCGGAAGAGGTGCCCACGGATCAGCCCCTGGAGGCCGAGGGCGGTCTGCGGCCGGCTTCTCCAGTGGCTGTTGGGGCAGTTGAGGCTGTGGGTCCTGACGGCCATCCTCCCCCCTTGCAGCAGTTACGAGATCAGCTGGAGCAGCCTGCTGAATCTTCACCCTCAGTGTCCTCTGAGCCGTCGGTCCCTGTGGACGACGAACCCGGGGGTGATCCGGCCCCTGAGATGCCTATTGAGGAGGAAAATAACACCAATGATCCTCCGGTGCCACTGGCATCATTGAGTCATCGGTCAAGCCCGGGGGCTCGGGGTGCCTCCGAGTCTGAGGGGGAGACGTCTATGGGGGAGGGGGTTGAGGAGCTTGCCGCTGATTTATCGGCGGGCTCTGGGGGCGCCAGCGGCGTTGAGGGG
Organism: Vandiemenella viatica; assembly: GCA_031002005.1. NCBI lineage: Eukaryota > Metazoa > Arthropoda > Insecta > Orthoptera > Morabidae > Vandiemenella > Vandiemenella viatica. The sequence continues at coordinate 88,695 of JARYHS010015748.1, forward strand.
ATGGAGGAGCAGCGTGCCGGGTTGTTGGAAGAGGCCGAGGTGGGTGTCGGGGGTGGGGGCCTTGACGAGGCGTTGTTAATTAACCCCGAGGACGAGTCTCCAGTGCACGAGTTCGTGCCTAGATTAAAAGAGTTATTAACAGCTGAGAGCTCTGGGGAGAACTGGGACTCGTTCGAGGGGTTATTAGAGCAAATAACAGCTTGTGCTGCCGACGCTGTCAGGCTCCCGCCACCTCCGGAGCATTCGGGCCGCAGGCAGGTCGTGGATACTGAAGATCCTAAGGCCATCCAGAAATTGTATCGCCGTAACCGTCGAAGGGCGGTTCGGCTAATCGTGGATGGAGAGTCACGCCGCTGCGGCTTGGGTGTGGGGGAGGTCGAGGCCCACTTTCGGTCTGTGTGGTCTAGAAGACCATGTGACCTTTCTATCTATGGTCGGCCCGGTCAGCATGCGGAGCGTCCCCCCTTTTCACTCCACCAGTTTGTCCCGGGTGAGGTGGCGGGCAGAATTCGTAAGTGCGAGAATACGTCGCCCGGTGCCGATCGCCTAACGTATCGGCACTGGCGGTCGGTGGATCCCGCGTGCACCGTCTTGACTCTCATCTTTAACATCTGTCTGAAATACAATGACATTCCGTCATCTTGGAAAGAGTCAACGACGGTGCTGATTTTCAAAAAGGGGGATCCACTGGCCGTGGGAAACTGGCGACCTATTGCAATGACCAGAACCATCTATAAGGTCTTTACGGGCTGCCTGGCCAAACGCCTCACCACCTGGCTTACAGCCAATTCCGTCCTCTCTGCATGCCAGAAGGGCTTTTTGCCTTTTGACGGCGTATTTGAACATAACTTCGTCCTGCAGAAGAGGATGGATGAAGCCAGGACGGGACGGGGGGACTTTTGTGCCGCGTGGCTCGATTTTTCGAACGCGTTCGGCTCTGTTCCTCATGAGGCCATTGTGTGTGCCCTGAGGACAGCGGGGGCGGGTGAGCGGTTCGCTCATCTGGTGGCCAACATTTATAATGGTGGCTCCAGCCGTGTGGCTGTCGGGTCTGCCTTGACCGGGAATATCCCGGTCGAGAGCGGAATCCGACAGGGATGTCCATTATCTGGACTACTATTCAATGTGGCCATTGATCCAATCCTCCGGAACATCCAGGGGGACCACACGGAGCACTGCTCGCTCGCCTACGCGGACGATGTAACCGTCATGGGCCGAACGGTCGAGCAGGTGCAGGCGAGTATCGACACCGTGGTGGCCTTGGCAGGCAGAATTGGCATTCATGTCAATGCCGCCAAGTGCTATTCTATCCATCTTTCCGGTGTCACCCCTGTAGGAACACGACCAACTGTGTTCCACGTTGCCGGAGTGCCCATCACTCACCTCAACGACGGGGACCAGGGTACCTTCCTTGGGAAACCCGTCGGCTTTCGGTTTGCCTCTGATCGGGGTGAGCTGAAAGGAGTGTGTGAGATGGGCCTCAAACTTCTCCGGTCCAGACTCGCACCATTGGCAGCGCATTGACGCCATTAAGACCTTTCTATTCCCCGCATGCAACTTTGCTATGCGAATGGGGAAATACTCCAAGGGTGAGTGGCGATATGTTGATGAGCTCCTCCGCCCGGAGATTAAGAAGACCTTCAATCTCCCGGCCGAAGCGTCTAACGACTTCCTGTATGGCTCTCGGGAAGCAGGCAACTGCGCTATTCCCGAGGTGGCGGAGGATGCTGACATGGCTGTCGTCGATGGGGCCTTCAAGTTGCTAACTTCGAGGGACCCACTCACCCTGGAGTTGGCAAGGTGTGAGGCATGGGACACCACCTCTCGCAGGTTGGGCAGGCCCGTCGGAGATGCTGACGTGGCCGCCTTCCTGTCGGGGGTGAATGAGGGAGAGTTTCGGCAACGGGCTAATGCGTTGTCCAATGCCTGGACGTGTGCCCGAGTAGCGTCTGGCCGCTTGGGTGTGTCCTGGGCCATCGCCAATAAAATTCCAACCCTGCATGGCGATGGTCTGGTGATACACCCATCTAAGCGGCATACCGTAATGCGTGCATTGCGGTATAAGATGCGAAAGGGACACGACCAGCGCCTGCTGGGACTTCGCAGCCAGGGGAAAGTGGCGGAGTGCGTGGGTCTCCATCCCGCCAGTTCGCACTTCCTAACAGCTGGAACCTACACAAGGTTCGCGGACTGGCGGTTTATCCACCGCGCTAGGCTGGGGCTTGTGCCTCTCAATGCCGTGAAGAGGGGGAGGGCTGAGGGGGACAAGTCCTGCCGCCGGTGTGGGTACCCGTCGGAGACCCTTCCGCATGTGCTCTGCCACTGTATGCGGTACTCAGACCTGTACACGCGTAGGCACAACTCTGTGGTTGACCGGGTGAAGAAAGCTGCCCAGGCCCGGTACGTTGTAGCCTTTGAGAACCAAGCTGTGGGGGACACGGGTCTACGCCCGGACCTGGTACTGACGAAGGGTGCACAGGCCCTTGTCCTGGACATAGCGGTCACCTTCGACAATAGGAAAGTTGCGTTCGAGGAGATAAGGCAGCATAAGCTGCAGAAGTATGAGCCGGTGGCCAGGGCCCTGGGCGACCGATACGAGTCGGTGGAGGTGGAGGCCGTCGTGGTCGGCGCTCTGGGGTCCTGGGACCCGGCCAATGATAGGATTCTGCACAAGATCTGCAGTAGGAGATATTTGGGATTAATGAGGAAGTTGTGTGTGTCGGAGGTGATTCGCTGGTCCAGGGACATCTATATTGAACATCTAACGGGCCATCGTCAGTGCTAGGTGCCGGGAAGCGATGTCCATTTTTTAAAAGTTTTAATTTGTTGATATATTGTTTTGTAAAAATTTTTGTATATTGTATTTAGTTGTGAGATTTATTGTATTATATGATGTTTAATGTATTGTATTTATTGTGTTAAGGCCAATTGCATGGTTTTAATGTGTTTAAATTAGTTGGTTCTTTTAAATTGTAAAATAATTGTAGTGATGAAAAAATGGAAATAATAAAAAATCTGTTCTTATCAGCTTAATATCTGATACGTCCAGCATCGCTGGACCAGAATATTAAACTCATTTTTGGAACATGACGGAGTGCTAGGGGCTTGCTCCACCTCTGTCGCGGGTTGGCCCGGCATTGCAGTACCGCCGGGATCGGCCCACCTAATCTCAATTAAAACATAGAAATGAGTTGAATAATCTGGAAGTATCAGAATATTAAGCTGATTTAACTTCTGTGTGAAATTTTCTTCTCAGGCTTAACGACCATGTTTTATTTCCCTCTCGTGTGTATTAACTTGTGTAGGGTAGCCAATTGCTGAACCCCTCGCCGCCCCCAGTACCTCTTCCGCACTTCCCATAGCTCGGCGGGAACAAGTGAGGGGGGGGGGGGAATTTAGTTTTATATATATACAAAAAAAAAAAAATCCGTACCTAGGTGAAAACGTGTTTAACCATCCCGCAGTCATTTTACCGTTTGTCTACGCCAAATATGGACCCACGTATTTTTGCTTCCTTACAGGATTCCAAGCTGTGGTTCCTGTACTCTGATACTTAGTTATTAGAGACCTTGTCTTTTCGCGAAATGTCGTCGTCGTCGCCGCCGCCGACGCGCGTGTTGTGAGTCGGACGCTGTGCGTTGCCATGCCGTTTTGCGGTTACGAATAAAGTTACTCAGAATTATGCGAGCGCTTTCTTCCAGTGTTCTGCACCTTGTGGGCCCTACCTTAAGTCCTCTCGATCGAGATACGGGGCCACCAGCCACTTTCCGGAGGCGGGGTCGGTTATTTTCCACCTTTGCGCGGCGGGCGCCGGGAGGTACTCAATCACCGAAAGTCAGTTATTTATATGAAGCATAGAGACTACTTATTGTCTCCTATCACTTTCGTATAAACAGCACCATCTGCAAAAATGCGGAGGATCGGCCATCGAAGGAAGTCAATCCGGCAGTTTCGAACATTGTCGTTAGGGTTGGGGACACCTTGGCGTTCTACCCTCGGTCCTGACGTACTCAAAAAGAGTAGCAACACCTGCAAAACTTATCGCTTCTCGGCCTTTTGGCTAAGATCAAAGTGTAGTATCTGTTCTTATCAGCTTAATATCTGATACGTCCAGCATCGCTGGACCAGAATATTAAACTCATTTTTGGAACATGACGGAGTGCTAGGGGCTTGCTCCACCTCTGTCGCGGGTTGGCCCGGCATTGCAGTACCGCCGGGATCGGCCCACCTAATCTCAATTAAAACATAGAAATGAGTTGAATAATCTGGAAGTATCAGAATATTAAGCTGATTTAACTTCTGTGTGAAATTTTCTTCTCAGGCTTAACGACCATGTTTTATTTCCCTCTCGTGTGTATTAACTTGTGTAGGGTAGCCAATTGCTGAACCCCTCGCCGCCCCCAGTACCTCTTCCGCACTTCCCATAGCTCGGCGGGAACAAGTGAGGGGGGGGGGGAATTTAGTTTTATATATATACAAAAAAAAAAAATCCGTACCTAGGTGAAAACGTGTTTAACCATCCCGCAGTCATTTTACCGTTTGTCTACGCCAAATATGGACCCACGTATTTTTGCTTCCTTACAGGATTCCAAGCTGTGGTTCCTGTACTCTGATACTTAGTTATTAGAGACCTTGTCTTTTCGCGAAATGTCGTCGTCGTCGCCGCCGCCGACGCGCGTGTTGTGAGTCGGACGCTGTGCGTTGCCATGCCGTTTTGCGGTTACGAATAAAGTTACTCAGAATTATGCGAGCGCTTTCTTCCAGTGTTCTGCACCTTGTGGGCCCTACCTTAAGTCCTCTCGATCGAGATACGGGGCCACCAGCCACTTTCCGGAGGCGGGGTCGGTTATTTTCCACCTTTGCGCGGCGGGCGCCGGGAGGTACTCAATCACCGAAAGTCAGTTATTTATATGAAGCATAGAGACTACTTATTGTCTCCTATCACTTTCGTATAAACAGCACCATCTGCAAAAATGCGGTAGGACGGCCATCGAAGGAAGTCAATCCGGCAGTTTCGAACATTGTCGTTAGGGTCTGGGGACACCTTGGCGTTCTACCCTCGGTCCTGACGTACTCAAAAAGAGTAGCAACACCTGCAAAACTTATCGCTTCTCGGCCTTTTGGCTAAGATCAAAGTGTAGTATCTGTTCTTATCAGCTTAATATCTGATACGTCCAGCATCGCTGGACCAGAATATTAAACTCATTTTTGGAACATGACGGAGTGCTAGGGGCTTGCTCCACCTCTGTCGCGGGTTGGCCCGGCATTGCAGTACCGCCGGGATCGGCCCACCTAATCTCAATTAAAACATAGAAATGAGTTGAATAATCTGGAAGTATCAGAATATTAAGCTGATTTAACTTCTGTGTGAAATTTTCTTCTCAGGCTTAACGACCATGTTTTATTTCCCTCTCGTGTGTATTAACTTGTGTAGGGTAGCCAATTGCTGAACCCCTCGCCGCCCCCAGTACCTCTTCCGCACTTCCCATAGCTCGGCGGGAACAAGTGAGGGGGGGGGGGAATTTAGTTTTATATATATACAAAAAAAAAAATCCGTACCTAGGTGAAAACGTGTTTAACCATCCCGCAGTCATTTTACCGTTTGTCTACGCCAAATATGGACCCACGTATTTTTGCTTCCTTACAGGATTCCAAGCTGTGGTTCCTGTACTCTGATACTTAGTTATTAGAGACCTTGTCTTTTCGCGAAATGTCGTCGTCGTCGCCGCCGCCGACGCGCGTGTTGTGAGTCGGACGCTGTGCGTTGCCATGCCGTTTTGCGGTTACGAATAAAGTTACTCAGAATTATGCGAGCGCTTTCTTCCAGTGTTCTGCACCTTGTGGGCCCTACCTTAAGTCCTCTCGATCGAGATACGGGGCCACCAGCCACTTTCCGGAGGCGGGGTCGGTTATTTTCCACCTTTGCGCGGCGGGCGCCGGGAGGTACTCAATCACCGAAAGTCAGTTATTTATATGAAGCATAGAGACTACTTATTGTCTCCTATCACTTTCGTATAAACAGCACCATCTGCAAAAATGCGGAGGATCGGCCATCGAAGGAAGTCAATCCGGCAGTTTCGAACATTGTCGTTAGGGTCTGGGGACACCTTGGCGTTCTACCCTCGGTCCTGACGTACTCAAAAAGAGTAGCAACACCTGCAAAACTTATCGCTTCTCGGCCTTTTGGCTAAGATCAAAGTGTAGTATCTGTTCTTATCAGCTTAATTTTTCATGTATGAAGCGATAGAAAGCTGTTTTTTCGGAATATAACAACTTTTCCGAAAATTAAATTTTTGGCCTTATGGCCCTAGAACTCAAGCTTATTTTACCATCTGATAAGCACGAGTGCCCGGAATGCAGGAAAGCTTGTCCGGAGCGCATCCCTGCTTATACGCGGCACCGAGACCTTCTGCAACACCTCAAGAAGGTCCATGACGTCAGGAAGATGAATATCACCTACAGCTGCCGATACTGCGCCTTTGACTCTGATGCAGCCAGAACCATCACAGAACACCAGCGGAAGCAACATCCGGCTGAACACGAGGCGAAACAACTCCAGGGAAAGCATCTGGCAGCTACAGACGTCTCGCCACAGCATCTCCTGGTGAGTAAGAGAAATCTTCGTTCTGGTTATAGCTTCCTAGAATGTTCTAGAACATCTGAGAACATTCTAGAAGCTAGTTTGTGCTCAGGGAGCAGTGAATTTCTTTGCCCTGACGCAATAATCAGCGAGAGCAGAGAAATTATATCTGGAACTCTGCCGGCTGAAGAGAGCTCTCGCACAAAGTTGGTCGGAGAATTCCTCGCGCCGCGATTTGTGGAAAAAGAAGATTGTATTTCTAATAACTCACCTATTTCTTGTCCCGACCAGCCAGAAACGAATAATATTGTGTCATTTCAAGAGTTCTGTTCGATTAGTGACTCTAAAACCAGTACACAACAACCTAGATTTGAAAACTTGGAGAGCTCTCACACCAGCTTTGATCATCATGAGGGGTATATAGAGGCAATGGCTGATCTTCATGCCAATGAAACAGAGTTTGTAAACCCCTGCCTTAATGAATGTTCTGGTCGTTCAATCTATACTGCCGATCTACCAGAAGTGATCCCTGGCATAAATTCTTTAAATCCATCTTGTCTTCCATATGAAAATAGTTTTGTGGAAGTAGTGAATATCACCTTAAGTAATGACAGTATAGTTTCCAGTGATTTTAAAGACAGGGTTGATGTGCAAACCATGGAAGATACTGATACATCTGCTACGGGAGGCCTAGAAGACGAACTTATAAATAACCTGGACCAAAAATCTTCCTCCCACGTATCAAGTTCGCAATCATTAATGAGTTCCGGGGAAGTTAGGCAGTTGCGAACACGCCTAAATGTATTGAAAAGTAAAATGGGTTTGTCTGTGGAGGAAAATAATTCAACATCTGATGAACATCTGAGCTCATCCTCTTCTGAATGGTCCCCCGATCACTGGACAAATGCAATACCAGAAGGAAGAATATTGAGGCGGGATGACAATCTCATTAGTTTCTTTCCCCTCCCATCTGCCATATCATGTATGGAACCAAATTGTCACACCACGTATAGTGCGGGGCAGTGGACGTCAATGAGAAAATCTCTTGAGAGACACTTAGAAAATGTGCATAACATTCGCATAAAAAACAACATAAACTATTGTTTTAAGTGTAAACGTGACGTCGGCATAAGGCCTTCTAAACATGCCTGCCTGCTCGCTGGCAATTATGACAAGCCTCCGTTGATAAACTTTGCCAACAAGTGTGATGAATGTGATGCGACCTTCCCGTCCAAACGAGGCTTGTACAACCATAAACAAGCTGCCCATGTAATGGCCAGAAGGAAGGAGAAACAGCGAATCGAACTTCCAGCCAAAGCACCGGTCCGACCTAAACGACGAGGTGCTGTGAGACAAGCTTTAGTGCCACCAGAAGATAATGCTACTTTAACACCTAATACATCATTGGTGTTAGCTATAGCACCGCAAGATCCTGATCCTGACATAACTCTGATGCCGCCGCCTGGCCCTGAAGATCTCACACGTCTGATGCCGCCGCCTGGCCTTGGAGATACGACTAATTTGATGCCGCCGCCTGGCCTTGAAGATGCTACCTATATGATGCCGCCGCCTGGCACTGCTGATTTTGCATCGACGCTGACCGAAACGCTGCGACCTGGTTTTGAAGACACAGGGATCGAAATTGCACCTTCACCAGATGTGGCTGCTCCATTGCTGACAGAAGACACTGGCAACGAACATGGTAAGTCACTGTCTGTTAATGTTGCCACGGTAGAGGCTAATCGCTCCTGTAGATATGTCACGGATGATGAAATTACAGCTTACTCAGAAATACAATCACAGTCGGTAAATAGACCCCAATCAATTTCCACTGCTGATGCTGAAAATGAGGAGTTTACTAATGATGGTGATATGGGCGAGTCATCAAGCCAGTTGTTAATAGATGATAATGACAAATCTCCAGTCCATGATTATGTCCCTCAACTTAAAGAAATTTTAAAAACTGATTGTACATTGGATAAGTGGGCAAACTTTGAGACCCTATGTGAGGACATAACTCAATGTGTAGCATCTGTAGTTAAGTTACCTTCTCCCCCTCAAACATCAAGCCATAAGCGTAAAGTTAATGTTGATGATGCCAAGACTATCCAGGCTCTGTATCGACGTAACAGACGCCGAGCGGTTAGGCTCATAGTAGATGGGGAACCACGACCTTGCGAACTTCAAGTGGATGATGTTACTAACCATTTTCGCTCTGTTTGGTCTAGACGCCAGTGTGATCTTTCGCTTTATGGCCCTTTAGGTCGTCATAAGGAACGTCCACCGATGCCTCTGAATAATTTTATACCAGGTGAAGTTGCAATGAGATTACAAAAGTGTGAAAATACTGCTCCAGGCGCGGATCGGTTGTCATACAGACATTGGCGTTCTGTAGATCCGACGTGTGAGTTATTAACACTCATATTTAATATCTGCCTCAAATATAACAATATCCCTAGAACTTGGAAAGAGGCTCTAACCATCCTAATTTATAAGAAGGGTGACATCGGTTGTATCGAATTGGACCTATTGCCTTATCACGAACCATTTATAAATTATTCACCGGATGTATGGCTAAACGCCTTACTACATGGCTTACCTCCAATTCGGTACTATCACCATGCCAAAAAGGCTTTATGCCTTATGATGGTGTTTTTGAACACAACTATGCCCTCCAAAGGAGATTTGATGCGGCTAGATCTGAAAAAGGGGAACTTTGTGCTGTTTGGCTTGACTTCTCTAACGCCTTTGGTTCTGTCCCCCACGAAGCAATTGTCTTTGCCCTTAGGGCAGCCGGTGCAGGTGATCGTTTTGCGGAATTAATCGGCAACATTTACTTGAACAGCTGTAGTAATATTGCGGTCGGATCTACCGTTACTGAAAGTATTCCGGTCAACAGCGGGATCCGACAGGGTTGTCCCCTTTCGGGACTACTATTTAACATTGCCATTGACCCGATCCTCCAGTCAATTCAGGGAGATCACGAGGAACATCGTGCACTGGCCTTTGCTGACGACATTACTCCTATTGGCCGGACAATTGCTGAGGTACAACATAGTGTTGACGTGGTGGTGGAACTAGCAGCTATGATTGGGATTGTTGTCAATGCCTCCAAGTGCTCTTCAATACATATTTCCGGAGTAACACCAGTGGGAACAAGACCGACTGTGTTCCATATAGCAGGCACTCCAATTAAACACCTTAGTGATGGAGATCAGGGAAAATTTCTGGGGAAACCAGTGGGTTTTCAAATAGTCCCTGAGCAATCTGAAATGAAGGACATTTGTGAAATGGGCTTGAAAATCCTCCGTTCCAAACTTGCGCCGTGGCAACGTATAGATGCAGTGAAGACATTTCTATATCCTTCCTTAAACTTTGCCATGAGGATGAGTAAATATTCTAAAACGGAATGGAAGCACTTTGATGAACTTCTCCGCCCTGAATTTAAGCGAACATTAAACCTTCCCCCAGAAGCTTCAAATGATTATCTTTACGGGTCAACAAATGCGGGTAATTGTGGTCTTCCCGAAGCTTCTGTGGATTCTGATATTGCCCTTATTGACGGTGCTTTTAAACTTTTAACATCTAAAGACCCTATGACGCTTGATTTAGCACATGGCGATTTGTCATCGACGGTATCTCGGCGATTAGGACGACCTGTCGATTACATTGATATGGCGACTTTCCTGTCTGGCGAAAATGAGGGAGAATTTCGCCAACGGTCGAATGCCCTATCAAATATATGGACGTGTTCCCGGGTGGCTTCGAGGAGGATGGATGCAGCATGGGAGTTCACTAACACCAAACCTTCAATTACTAGTGGATCCCTTGTTCTTCATCCTTCTTGCCGACACTCGGTGATGCGTTCATTTCGCTCATCAATACGAAAATCCCACGACAGGCGCCTGATTGAATTAAAAAGCCAAGGAAAAGTCGCGGAATGTGTTGGATTACATCGTTCCAGTTCCCACTTTATAAGGACTGGCCTGTTTACCAGGTTTGCCGACTGGCGATTTATTCACCGAGCCAGACTGGGACTTGTTCCCCTTAATGCAGTTATGAGGAGTGGAACCAATAATGATAAATCTTGTCGGCGATGTGGTTACCCGCAGGAGACCCTTCCACACGTGTTATGTCATTGTATGCGTTATTCTGAGATTTATACCCGCCGTCATAACTCAGTTGTAAACAGAGTTAAAAAAGCTGCGCAAGCACGTTTTAACTTAGTAGCCGAGAACGAAGCAGTAGAAGGATCACTGGGGCTGCGACCAGATTTAATCATAGCTAAGGATAATCAATGTATTATAGTTGATGTCACGATACCATTCGATAATCGACCAAAGGCGTTTGAGGAGGCAAGGAACACCAAAATAGATAAGTATACTCACCTAGCTGCAGCACTACAGAGTCGTTATGAAAAGGTGGATGTGGCTGCCATAATAGTAGGTGCTCTTGGATCATGGGACCCACGAAATGACTCTGTAATGCGACGTCTGTGTAGCAAAAAATATCTGGGATTGTTCCGTAAGCTATGCGTATCCGATGTCATCCGGTTTTCACGAGATATTTATATAGAACACCTAACTGGCCGTCGGCAATGTTAGGCCGAGAAGCTAATCTTAATCTAAACAATGACATATATTGCTTATTCTATCCCTACTTTATATCTTTTTATTTTGATGTCCTTTCTCTTTTGCTCTTAATTTTGTTTATGTTATGCTTTTTTTTATTTTTATTTCTTTTTCATTTTTAGTTTAATCATTTTGAATAAGACATGTAATTACTATGGCAACATTTTAGAAGACAGTGACTTACATTTATGTAGATATATAATTGAACAATTAGCAAGCCCCTAGCACTCAATATTTCGATGTAACTAGTGAAGTAAGAATTACCAATAAACAACAATTAATCTGTTCTTATCAGCTTAATATCTGATACGTCCAGCATCGCTGGACCAGAATATTAAACTCATTTTTGGAACATGACGGAGTGCTAGGGGCTTGCTCCACCTCTGTCGCGGGTTGGCCCGGCATTGCAGTACCGCCGGGATCGGCCCACCTAATCTCAATTAAAACATAGAAATGAGTTGAATAATCTGGAAGTATCAGAATATTAAGCTGATTTGACTTCTGTGTGAAATTTTCTTCTCAGGCTTAACGACCATGTTTTATTTCCCTCTCGTGTGTATTAACTTGTGTAGGGTAGCCAATTGCTGAACCCCTCGCCGCCCCCAGTACCTCTTCCGCACTTCCCATAGCTCGGCGGGAACAAGTGAGGGGGGGGGGGGAATTTAGTTTTATATATATACAAAAAAAAAAAAAATCCGTACCTAGGTGAAAACGTGTTTAACCATCCCGCAGTCATTTTACCGTTTGTCTACGCCAAATATGGACCCACGTATTTTTGCTTCCTTACAGGATTCCAAGCTGTGGTTCCTGTACTCTGATACTTAGTTATTAGAGACCTTGTCTTTTCGCGAAATGTCGTCGTCGCCGCCGCCGACGCGCGTGTTGTGAGTCGGACGCTGTGCGTTGCCATGCCGTTTTGCGGTTACGAATAAAGTTACTCAGAATTATGCGAGCGCTTTCTTCCAGTGTTCTGCACCTTGTGGGCCCTACCTTAAGCCCTCTCGATCGAGATACGGGGCCACCAGCCACTTTCCGGAGGCGGGGTCGGTTATTTTCCACCTTTGCGCGGCGGGCGCCAGGAGGTACTCAATCACCGAAAGTCAGTTGTTTATATGAAGCATAGAGACTACTTATTGTCTCCTATCACTTTCGTATAAACAGCACCATCTGCAAAAATGCGGAGGATCGGCCATCGAAGGAAGTAAATCCGGCAGTTTCGAACATTGTCGTTAGGGTCTGGGGACACCTTGGCGTTCTACCCTCGGTCCTGACGTACTCAAAAAGAGTAGCAACACGTGCAAAACTTATCGCTTCTCGGCCTTTTGGCTAAGATCAAAGTGTAGTATCTGTTCTTATCAGCTTAATATCTGATACGTCCAGCATCGCTGGACCAGAATATTAAACTCATTTTTGGAACATGACGGAGTGCTAGGGGCTTGCTCCACCTCTGTCGCGGGTTGGCCCGGCATTGCAGTACCGCCGGGATCGGCCCACCTAATCTCAATTAAAACATAGAAATGAGTTGAATAATCTGGAAGTATCAGAATATTAAGCTGATTTGACTTCTGTGTGAAATTTTCTTCTCAGGCTTAACGACCATGTTTTATTTCCCTCTCGTGTGTATTAACTTGTGTAGGGTAGCCAATTGCTGAACCCCTCGCCGCCCCCAGTACCTCTTCCGCACTTCCCATAGCTCGGCGGGAACAAGTGAGGGGGGGGGGGGAATTTAGTTTTATATATATACAAAAAAAAAAAAAAAAAAAATCCGTACCTAGGTGAAAACGTGTTTAACCATCCCGCAGTCATTTTACCGTTTGTCTACGCCAAATATGGACCCACGTATTTTTGCTTCCTTACAGGATTCCAAGCTGTGGTTCCTGTACTCTGATACTTAGTTATTAGAGACCTTGTCTTTTCGCGAAATGTCGTCGTCGCCGCCGCCGACGCGCGTGTTGTGAGTCGGACGCTGTGCGTTGCCATGCCGTTTTGCGGTTACGAATAAAGTTACTCAGAATTATGCGAGCGCTTTCTTCCAGTGTTCTGCACCTTGTGGGCCCTACCTTAAGCCCTCTCGATCGAGATACGGGGCCACCAGCCACTTTCCGGAGGCGGGGTCGGTTATTTTCCACCTTTGCGCGGCGGGCGCCAGGAGGTACTCAATCACCGAAAGTCAGTTGTTTATATGAAGCATAGAGACTACTTATTGTCTCCTATCACTTTCGTATAAACAGCACCATCTGCAAAAATGCGGAGGATCGGCCATCGAAGGAAGTAAATCCGGCAGTTTCGAACATTGTCGTTAGGGTCTGGGGACACCTTGGCGTTCTACCCTCGGTCCTGACGTACTCAAAAAGAGTAGCAACACGTGCAAAACTTATCGCTTCTCGGCCTTTTGGCTAAGATCAAAGTGTAGTATCTGTTCTTATCAGCTTAATATCTGATACGTCCAGCATCGCTGGACCAGAATATTAAACTCATTTTTGGAACATGACGGAGTGCTAGGGGCTTGCTCCACCTCTGTCGCGGGTTGGCCCGGCATTGCAGTACCGCCGGGATCGGCCCACCTAATCTCAATTAAAACATAGAAATGAGTTGAATAATCTGGAAGTATCAGAATATTAAGCTGATTTGACTTCTGTGTGAAATTTTCTTCTCAGGCTTAACGACCATGTTTTATTTCCCTCTCGTGTGTATTAACTTGTGTAGGGTAGCCAATTGCTGAACCCCTCGCCGCCCCCAGTACCTCTTCCGCACTTCCCATAGCTCGGCGGGAACAAGTGAGGGGGGGGGGGGAATTTAGTTTTATATATATACAAAAAAAAAAAAAAAAAAATCCGTACCTAGGTGAAAACGTGTTTAACCATCCCGCAGTCATTTTACCGTTTGTCTACGCCAAATATGGACCCACGTATTTTTGCTTCCTTACAGGATTCCAAGCTGTGGTTCCTGTACTCTGATACTTAGTTATTAGAGACCTTGTCTTTTCGCGAAATGTCGTCGTCGCCGCCGCCGACGCGCGTGTTGTGAGTCGGACGCTGTGCGTTGCCATGCCGTTTTGCGGTTACGAATAAAGTTACTCAGAATTATGCGAGCGCTTTCTTCCAGTGTTCTGCACCTTGTGGGCCCTACCTTAAGCCCTCTCGATCGAGATACGGGGCCACCAGCCACTTTCCGGAGGCGGGGTCGGTTATTTTCCACCTTTGCGCGGCGGGCGCCAGGAGGTACTCAATCACCGAAAGTCAGTTGTTTATATGAAGCATAGAGACTACTTATTGTCTCCTATCACTTTCGTATAAACAGCACCATCTGCAAAAATGCGGAGGATCGGCCATCGAAGGAAGTAAATCCGGCAGTTTCGAACATTGTCGTTAGGGTCTGGGGACACCTTGGCGTTCTACCCTCGGTCCTGACGTACTCAAAAAGAGTAGCAACACGTGCAAAACTTATCGCTTCTCGGCCTTTTGGCTAAGATCAAAGTGTAGTATCTGTTCTTATCAGCTTAATATCTGATACGTCCAGCATCGCTGGACCAGAATATTAAACTCATTTTTGGAACATGACGGAGTGCTAGGGGCTTGCTCCACCTCTGTCGCGGGTTGGCCCGGCATTGCAGTACCGCCGGGATCGGCCCACCTAATCTCAATTAAAACATAGAAATGAGTTGAATAATCTGGAAGTATCAGAATATTAAGCTGATTTGACTTCTGTGTGAAATTTTCTTCTCAGGCTTAACGACCATGTTTTATTTCCCTCTCGTGTGTATTAACTTGTGTAGGGTAGCCAATTGCTGAACCCCTCGCCGCCCCCAGTACCTCTTCCGCACTTCCCATAGCTCGGCGGGAACAAGTGAGGGGGGGGGGGGAATTTAGTTTTATATATATACAAAAAAAAAAAAAAAAAATCCGTACCTAGGTGAAAACGTGTTTAACCATCCCGCAGTCATTTTACCGTTTGTCTACGCCAAATATGGACCCACGTATTTTTGCTTCCTTACAGGATTCCAAGCTGTGGTTCCTGTACTCTGATACTTAGTTATTAGAGACCTTGTCTTTTCGCGAAATGTCGTCGTCGCCGCCGCCGACGCGCGTGTTGTGAGTCGGACGCTGTGCGTTGCCATGCCGTTTTGCGGTTACGAATAAAGTTACTCAGAATTATGCGAGCGCTTTCTTCCAGTGTTCTGCACCTTGTGGGCCCTACCTTAAGCCCTCTCGATCGAGATACGGGGCCACCAGCCACTTTCCGGAGGCGGGGTCGGTTATTTTCCACCTTTGCGCGGCGGGCGCCAGGAGGTACTCAATCACCGAAAGTCAGTTGTTTATATGAAGCATAGAGACTACTTATTGTCTCCTATCACTTTCGTATAAACAGCACCATCTGCAAAAATGCGGAGGATCGGCCATCGAAGGAAGTAAATCCGGCAGTTTCGAACATTGTCGTTAGGGTCTGGGGACACCTTGGCGTTCTACCCTCGGTCCTGACGTACTCAAAAAGAGTAGCAACACGTGCAAAACTTATCGCTTCTCGGCCTTTTGGCTAAGATCAAAGTGTAGTATCTGTTCTTATCAGCTTAATATCTGATACGTCCAGCATCGCTGGACCAGAATATTAAACTCATTTTTGGAACATGACGGAGTGCTAGGGGCTTGCTCCACCTCTGTCGCGGGTTGGCCCGGCATTGCAGTACCGCCGGGATCGGCCCACCTAATCTCAATTAAAACATAGAAATGAGTTGAATAATCTGGAAGTATCAGAATATTAAGCTGATTTGACTTCTGTGTGAAATTTTCTTCTCAGGCTTAACGACCATGTTTTATTTCCCTCTCGTGTGTATTAACTTGTGTAGGGTAGCCAATTGCTGAACCCCTCGCCGCCCCCAGTACCTCTTCCGCACTTCCCATAGCTCGGCGGGAACAAGTGAGGGGGGGGGGGGAATTTAGTTTTATATATATACAAAAAAAAAAAAAAAAAAATCCGTACCTAGGTGAAAACGTGTTTAACCATCCCGCAGTCATTTTACCGTTTGTC
The DNA here is from genome assembly GCA_031002005.1 of Vandiemenella viatica. Classification (NCBI taxonomy): domain Eukaryota; kingdom Metazoa; phylum Arthropoda; class Insecta; order Orthoptera; family Morabidae; genus Vandiemenella; species Vandiemenella viatica. The sequence continues at coordinate 104,931 of JARYHS010015748.1, forward strand.
TACGCCAAATATGGACCCACGTATTTTTGCTTCCTTACAGGATTCCAAGCTGTGGTTCCTGTACTCTGATACTTAGTTATTAGAGACCTTGTCTTTTCGCGAAATGTCGTCGTCGCCGCCGCCGACGCGCGTGTTGTGAGTCGGACGCTGTGCGTTGCCATGCCGTTTTGCGGTTACGAATAAAGTTACTCAGAATTATGCGAGCGCTTTCTTCCAGTGTTCTGCACCTTGTGGGCCCTACCTTAAGCCCTCTCGATCGAGATACGGGGCCACCAGCCACTTTCCGGAGGCGGGGTCGGTTATTTTCCACCTTTGCGCGGCGGGCGCCAGGAGGTACTCAATCACCGAAAGTCAGTTGTTTATATGAAGCATAGAGACTACTTATTGTCTCCTATCACTTTCGTATAAACAGCACCATCTGCAAAAATGCGGAGGATCGGCCATCGAAGGAAGTAAATCCGGCAGTTTCGAACATTGTCGTTAGGGTCTGGGGACACCTTGGCGTTCTACCCTCGGTCCTGACGTACTCAAAAAGAGTAGCAACACGTGCAAAACTTATCGCTTCTCGGCCTTTTGGCTAAGATCAAAGTGTAGTATCTGTTCTTATCAGCTTAATATCTGATACGTCCAGCATCGCTGGACCAGAATATTAAACTCATTTTTGGAACATGACGGAGTGCTAGGGGCTTGCTCCACCTCTGTCGCGGGTTGGCCCGGCATTGCAGTACCGCCGGGATCGGCCCACCTAATCTCAATTAAAACATAGAAATGAGTTGAATAATCTGGAAGTATCAGAATATTAAGCTGATTTGACTTCTGTGTGAAATTTTCTTCTCAGGCTTAACGACCATGTTTTATTTCCCTCTCGTGTGTATTAACTTGTGTAGGGTAGCCAATTGCTGAACCCCTCGCCGCCCCCAGTACCTCTTCCGCACTTCCCATAGCTCGGCGGGAACAAGTGAGGGGGGGGGGGGAATTTAGTTTTATATATATACAAAAAAAAAAAAAAAAAAAATCCGTACCTAGGTGAAAACGTGTTTAACCATCCCGCAGTCATTTTACCGTTTGTCTACGCCAAATATGGACCCACGTATTTTTGCTTCCTTACAGGATTCCAAGCTGTGGTTCCTGTACTCTGATACTTAGTTATTAGAGACCTTGTCTTTTCGCGAAATGTCGTCGTCGCCGCCGCCGACGCGCGTGTTGTGAGTCGGACGCTGTGCGTTGCCATGCCGTTTTGCGGTTACGAATAAAGTTACTCAGAATTATGCGAGCGCTTTCTTCCAGTGTTCTGCACCTTGTGGGCCCTACCTTAAGCCCTCTCGATCGAGATACGGGGCCACCAGCCACTTTCCGGAGGCGGGGTCGGTTATTTTCCACCTTTGCGCGGCGGGCGCCAGGAGGTACTCAATCACCGAAAGTCAGTTGTTTATATGAAGCATAGAGACTACTTATTGTCTCCTATCACTTTCGTATAAACAGCACCATCTGCAAAAATGCGGAGGATCGGCCATCGAAGGAAGTAAATCCGGCAGTTTCGAACATTGTCGTTAGGGTCTGGGGACACCTTGGCGTTCTACCCTCGGTCCTGACGTACTCAAAAAGAGTAGCAACACGTGCAAAACTTATCGCTTCTCGGCCTTTTGGCTAAGATCAAAGTGTAGTATCTGTTCTTATCAGCTTAATATCTGATACGTCCAGCATCGCTGGACCAGAATATTAAACTCATTTTTGGAACATGACGGAGTGCTAGGGGCTTGCTCCACCTCTGTCGCGGGTTGGCCCGGCATTGCAGTACCGCCGGGATCGGCCCACCTAATCTCAATTAAAACATAGAAATGAGTTGAATAATCTGGAAGTATCAGAATATTAAGCTGATTTGACTTCTGTGTGAAATTTTCTTCTCAGGCTTAACGACCATGTTTTATTTCCCTCTCGTGTGTATTAACTTGTGTAGGGTAGCCAATTGCTGAACCCCTCGCCGCCCCCAGTACCTCTTCCGCACTTCCCATAGCTCGGCGGGAACAAGTGAGGGGGGGGGGGGGAATTTAGTTTTATATATATACAAAAAAAAAAAAAAAAAAATCCGTACCTAGGTGAAAACGTGTTTAACCATCCCGCAGTCATTTTACCGTTTGTCTACGCCAAATATGGACCCACGTATTTTTGCTTCCTTACAGGATTCCAAGCTGTGGTTCCTGTACTCTGATACTTAGTTATTAGAGACCTTGTCTTTTCGCGAAATGTCGTCGTCGCCGCCGCCGACGCGCGTGTTGTGAGTCGGACGCTGTGCGTTGCCATGCCGTTTTGCGGTTACGAATAAAGTTACTCAGAATTATGCGAGCGCTTTCTTCCAGTGTTCTGCACCTTGTGGGCCCTACCTTAAGCCCTCTCGATCGAGATACGGGGCCACCAGCCACTTTCCGGGGCGGGGTCGGTTATTTTCCACCTTTGCGCGGCGGGCGCCAGGAGGTACTCAATCACCGAAAGTCAGTTGTTTATATGAAGCATAGAGACTACTTATTGTCTCCTATCACTTTCGTATAAACAGCACCATCTGCAAAAATGCGGAGGATCGGCCATCGAAGGAAGTAAATCCGGCAGTTTCGAACATTGTCGTTAGGGTCTGGGGACACCTTGGCGTTCTACCCTCGGTCCTGACGTACTCAAAAAGAGTAGCAACACGTGCAAAACTTATCGCTTCTCGGCCTTTTGGCTAAGATCAAAGTGTAGTATCTGTTCTTATCAGCTTAATTTTTCATGTATGAAGCGATAGAAAGCTGTTTTTTCGGAATATAACAACTTTTCCGAAAATTAAATTTTTGGCCTTATGGCCCTAGAACTCAAGCTTATTTTACCATCTGATAAGCACGAGTGCCCGGAATGCAGGAAAGCTTGTCCGGAGCGCATCCCTGCTTATACGCGGCACCGAGACCTTCTGCAACACCTCAAGAAGGTCCATGACGTCAGGAAGATGAATATCACCTACAGCTGCCGATACTGCGCCTTTGACTCTGATGCAGCCAGAACCATCACAGAACACCAGCGGAAGCAACATCCGGCTGAACACGAGGCGAAACAACTCCAGGGAAAGCATCTGGCAGCTACAGACGTCTCGCCACAGCATCTCCTGGTGAGTAAGAGAAATCTTCGTTCTGGTTATAGCTTCCTAGAATGTTCTAGAACATCTGAGAACATTCTAGAAGCTAGTTTGTGCTCAGGGAGCAGTGAATTTCTTTGCCCTGACGCAATAATCAGCGAGAGCAGAGAAATTATATCTGGAACTCTGCCGGCTGAAGAGAGCTCTCGCACAAAGTTGGTCGGAGAATTCCTCGCGCCGCGATTTGTGGAAAAAGAAGATTGTATTTCTAATAACTCACCTATTTCTTGTCCCGACCAGCCAGAAACGAATAATATTGTGTCATTTCAAGAGTTCTGTTCGATTAGTGACTCTAAAACCAGTACACAACAACCTAGATTTGAAAACTTGGAGAGCTCTCACACCAGCTTTGATCATCATGAGGGGTATATAGAGGCAATGGCTGATCTTCATGCCAATGAAACAGAGTTTGTAAACCCCTGCCTTAATGAATGTTCTGGTCGTTCAATCTATACTGCCGATCTACCAGAAGTGATCCCTGGCATAAATTCTTTAAATCCATCTTGTCTTCCATATGAAAATAGTTTTGTGGAAGTAGTGAATATCACCTTAAGTAATGACAGTATAGTTTCCAGTGATTTTAAAGACAGGGTTGATGTGCAAACCATGGAAGATACTGATACATCTGCTACGGGAGGCCTAGAAGACGAACTTATAAATAACCTGGACCAAAAATCTTCCTCCCACGTATCAAGTTCGCAATCATTAATGAGTTCCGGGGAAGTTAGGCAGTTGCGAACACGCCTAAATGTATTGAAAAGTAAAATGGGTTTGTCTGTGGAGGAAAATAATTCAACATCTGATGAACATCTGAGCTCATCCTCTTCTGAATGGTCCCCCGATCACTGGACAAATGCAATACCAGAAGGAAGAATATTGAGGCGGGATGACAATCTCATTAGTTTCTTTCCCTCCCATCTGCCATATCATGTATGGAACCAAATTGTCACACCACGTATAGTGCGGGGCAGTGGACGTCAATGAGAAAATCTCTTGAGAGACACTTAGAAAATGTGCATAACATTCGCATAAAAAACAACATAAACTATTGTTTTAAGTGTAAACGTGACGTCGGCATAAGGCCTTCTAAACATGCCTGCCTGCTCGCTGGCAATTATGACAAGCCTCCGTTGATAAACTTTGCCAACAAGTGTGATGAATGTGATGCGACCTTCCCGTCCAAACGAGGCTTGTACAACCATAAACAAGCTGCCCATGTAATGGCCAGAAGGAAGGAGAAACAGCGAATCGAACTTCCAGCCAAAGCACCGGTCCGACCTAAACGACGAGGTGCTGTGAGACAAGCTTTAGTGCCACCAGAAGATAATGCTACTTTAACACCTAATACATCATTGGTGTTAGCTATAGCACCGCAAGATCCTGATCCTGACATAACTCTGATGCCGCCGCCTGGCCCTGAAGATCTCACACGTCTGATGCCGCCGCCTGGCCTTGGAGATACGACTAATTTGATGCCGCCGCCTGGCCTTGAAGATGCTACCTATATGATGCCGCCGCCTGGCACTGCTGATTTTGCATCGACGCTGACCGAAACGCTGCGACCGGTTTTGAAGACACAGGGATCGAAATTGCACCTTCACCAGATGTGGCTGCTCCATTGCTGACAGAAGACACTGGCAACGAACATGGTAAGTCACTGTCTGTTAATGTTGCCACGGTAGAGGCTAATCGCTCCTGTAGATATGTCACGGATGATGAAATTACAGCTTACTCAGAAATACAATCACAGTCGGTAAATAGACCCCAATCAATTTCCACTGCTGATGCTGAAAATGAGGAGTTTACTAATGATGGTGATATGGGCGAGTCATCAAGCCAGTTGTTAATAGATGATAATGACAAATCTCCAGTCCATGATTATGTCCCTCAACTTAAAGAAATTTTAAAAACTGATTGTACATTGGATAAGTGGGCAAACTTTGAGACCCTATGTGAGGACATAACTCAATGTGTAGCATCTGTAGTTAAGTTACCTTCTCCCCCTCAAACATCAAGCCATAAGCGTAAAGTTAATGTTGATGATGCCAAGACTATCCAGGCTCTGTATCGACGTAACAGACGCCGAGCGGTTAGGCTCATAGTAGATGGGGAACCACGACCTTGCGAACTTCAAGTGGATGATGTTACTAACCATTTTCGCTCTGTTTGGTCTAGACGCCAGTGTGATCTTTCGCTTTATGGCCATTTAGG
>JARYHS010015749.1:0-13251 GCA_031002005.1 Vandiemenella viatica
TTACATGAAATTTTCCATTTGCTTAGACAACAAACCAATTTTATGTTGGAGGTGGGCGGCCAACAGGCATTAGGCCAGATGTCCACTGAAAACGAATTTCATCCAAACTGCATTCGTCCGAGTAACGCCCGATTTGATGGCCGACCAGTTTGCCGATCAACCTCGTCCACTGCAGCACAAATAGCCGATCTGTCATTGTTGCTTGTAAATGGGGTGTTTTTATAAAATGTATAGTGACTCACATTTCATAAAAAAAGACTTTACCTTTCCCTCGTGATATATTAGAGGGTGCGGGCTGTATTTAGAATATGTAGACCCTTGGGCTGAACCTGTAATGCGCGCCCTGATCCACAAAAATTTTGAAATTCAACCTCACAGTTTGTAACAATTTTCTAACCAAGATTCTAAAATAAACATTTGAAATTTAATATTTAACTGTAGAATATTTTACTATATTGATCTTGAAGATTATATAATTGTTGAGATAAAATGAAAACAATTGAAAATCATTAAGATATTCAATTCAAATTTATTAACATCGCTCTAAACAACTATTGAAAAAAATGAATGCGAAGTTGAGAGTTATGTCCATGATGCCAATTTCTTAAAAGTCGGTATTTCAATTTCACAAACAAAAAACAAAACAAAAAAAAAAAAAAAAAAAAAAAAATGAACATAGAAGAGAAAAACAAGATACAAAATGAAGAATCATAAGAAACAAGCTAATTTTGATTTTTATGATGCGGACTCAAAGGCTGCAGCCTATATAGCCTATGCCTAAATACGGTCCCGATAAGAGTGCTATCTCATAATTGGTTGAGAATATTCAAGTATGAAATTCAAATAATTGTCTTCTCTGCACAAATTTTTAATAAAATAATAATAATATCATCTGCATAGATTGAAATAATTGTCCTTTCCATAGATATTATTATTGAAATATTTATGGTGACCGTACCACCACAGTGTATGATAGAGTGTGAAAAAATACAAATCAAGAACAAATAAAAGATTAAAAAATGAAGACTTGTTTATTAGGAGCATAACAAGAGTTTGCTATTCGGCCGAATACGCCCGACTAATCCCGTTTCAGTGTGATCAGTCCGTCACTCGGTCGCATTCGGCCGTATGGCAGGTCGTGTCCAGTGGACGTGTAACAATGCCTTTACCTGTCTCCGGAATAGTTGGTCATATTCGGCCAGATACGTCCTACTAATCCCGTTTCAATGGGATCGGTCCGTCACTCGGCCATATAGCAGGTCGTGTCCAGTGGACGTGTAACAATGCCTTTACCTGTCTCGGGATTAGTCGGCCGTATTCGACCGAATAAGTCCGACTAATCCCGTTTCAATGGGATCGGTCCGTCACTCAGCCGATTAGCAGGTCGTGACCAGTGGACGTGTAACAATGCCTTTACCTGTCTCGGAATTAAGTTGGTCATATTCGGCCAGATACGTCCTACTAATCCCGTTACAATGGGATCGGTCAGTCACTCGGCCGTATAGCAGGTCGTGTCCAGTGGACGCGTGGCAATGCCTTTACCTGTCTCGGGATTAGTCGGCCATATTCGACCGAATAAGTCCGACTAATCCCGTTTCAATGGGCCCCGCAGGGGCCTGGTACGCAAGTGCCAGGTACGGGTTTGGTGAACCCGCGGTGCCCGAGCTGGAAACTTGTGAGCGCCGCAAGTTTCCCACACCGTAAACTCCTACCATGCTTCAACGACCACCGTAGGGCGTGGCGGTGGAACGTTGTGTGCCTAGGAGAACGGGGATCTTGGCTTCATCGCCCGGATCGCGAGGACGGTACAAACCTCTATAAAAAAAACCCTCAACCTCACGGTCGGACACGTGCCAAGGAGGTGGATGAGTGGTAAGGCGAACCACCCGCTAACGTGCGACCTCAGGGGCACCTGCGCACCCCTGTTGTAGCAGCATTTCTTTATAAACCTGTTTTGCTCGTGGGATCAAAAATTTCTCCTCACAAACAAAACAAAAACCCCTGCGGCCCGGGTGTGTCGCAGGCTAATAAAAATACACCCAGTTCCAAAAAGCGGGCGAGGGTTGAAAGCCCTCCTCCAGAAAATGAGTACAGTTACAGGAAGGACATTGTAATAGACAATGCCTTCATTATAATGTCAAGGAAGGAGGGATCCTTCGAGAAGGTGTCCCCCTTTTATATTCAAAAAGGGTTAGAGGGTCTTGCCGGGACCCTTAAATCAGTCAAGAAGCTGAGGAACGGGACCCTGCTTTTGGAAACATCTGCCCATAAGCAGGCTGTCCTTCTCCTTAAGTCTGAGAAGCTCGGGGAGTTCGCAGTTAAGTGCGAACTCCATAAAACTCTTAATTCGAGTAAGGGCGTGGTCACATGCCGCGACCTTATCGATATTGAGACCGAGGAACTCCTTAAGGAGTGGTCAACAGATCATGTGGTCGAGGTAAGGCAGATCAAACGAAGGGTTAACGGCAATCTTGAGAAGACTGCCACCTTCGTCTTGACGTTCGACACTCCAACGTTGCCCAAAGCCATAAAGGCCGGCTATTTAAATCTAAATATCCGTCAGTATGTCCCGGACCCTATGCGCTGTTTTAAGTGCCAACGGTTCGGGCATACGACAATGACATGTAAGGGCAAACCCACCTGTGGGAAATGTGGAAAGGCTGCACACGAGCCAGGTAGTAGTTGTACCCTCCCGCAGGTGTGTGTCAACTGCTCCGGGTCACATCCAGCCTGAAGCAGGGAGTGTCGATTGTATCTCGATGAAAAGAAGATACAGGAGCTAAAGACCAAGGAACGACTACCTTATGGCGAAGCGAAGAAGAGGTTTAAGGCCCTTGCGCCTCCCGTCTTCGCTACCAGTTTCGCCAAAACCTTGTCTACTCCCGTCAAGAAGGAAAGCGTTGCCACACAGACGTCCTTTGCGGACATGGGCACAAGTACAACGTGCTCATGTCAATGCAATTGTGGCGCCAAAGCCACAAAGGTCATAACACCTAAGACCGCGGACGTCGGTTGCAACGCGTCTGCAACCTCGACCAGCAAGACAGCAGGTCCAGCAGTTCCACCAGCAGAGGCACAGCCTTCCGCTACAGTAGCCACAGCAGTGGTATCGTTGGCTACAATACTCGCTAAAGATAAAGCTGTAACAACGCCATCAGCTAGTAGCGGATGGCAAACTGTGCAGAAGGTTCGGGGTCCGAAGTTTAAACACACGGACCCCACTGTGTTCTTGAAGTCCCCTTCTACTTCCCCACCCAGTTCCCCAACTGGCAGGGAGAATAAGGGGGGAAGGCCTCGGCGGATGAAAGATCCGCAAGACGCCGAGGCCTTAGAACAAAAGTCGTCTTCGGACCCCGAAGATGACGTTATGCTGGTGGACGCAGACCCTGGTCCCGTTCCTCAGCAGACACCAGACCCTGACCCACCCGACCCGGGGCGGGTGGTTTTAAATAGGTAGAATGGCTCCCATACTTCAGTGGAACGTAAACGGCTTTCAAGCTCACAAAGAGGAAGTCCAACTCTTAGCACGGTCTAATCCATTGTGTCTCTGTCTCCAGGAGACACATTTCAGACCGCTACACCAGCCAGTGCTAAGAGGATATGACATATTCCGAAAGGACGATACCGAGGGTGATCGAGCTAAGGGAGGATTGGCGGTGTTGGTCCGAAACACTGTCCACTCCGAACCCGTTGCTCTCACCTCCACATTACAAGCAGTAGCGGTGAAAATACACGGTCCAATCCAACTGACCGTATGCTCTGTCTATCTGCCACCCAGTGTGTCTGTCGGCTACGACGACCTGGTTGGCATCATACGACAACTCACTCGGCCCTTTCTCCTATTGGGAGATTTCAACGCGCACAGTGCGTTGTGGGGTTCCACTACCGATTGCCCCAGGGGCCGAGTGGTTGGTAGATTGATAGAGCAGGAGGAAATTTGTATCCTGAATACAGGGCAAATGACTCATTTCACCACTGCTACCGGTACGTCTTCTGCCATAGACCTTTCCTTGTGTTCCCCCTCAATAGCGGACTCCGTGCAGTGGGAAGTGGATCGCGACCTACATGGTAGCGACCACTTCCCAATTTGGATGCACGTTGAGTGTGAACGTGGAGGAGGAAATAACCGACGTAAATGGAACGTCAGTTGTGCAGATTGGCAGCTCTACTGCCGTGCTGTACAACTGCAACCCTGTGGCAGTATACAGGAGAAGGTGAATCACTTCACAGAAGTGATTCACCGTGCAGCTGACGTTTCCATGCCGAAGAGCTCCGGAACGCTGCGAAGGACGCCCGTCCCCTGGTGGAACGATGAATGTCGTTCCGCCATCCAGGGTCGCAGACGGGCGTTGCGTCGCTTTAGGTTGTGCCCCACATCTGACAACCTAGCAGCATTCCGTATTGCCAGAGCTAAGGCGCGTCGAGTTGTTAAGGAGAGCAAGAAGAGGTCATGGCAGAACTTTGTGAGCAATATAAATCGTTCCACGCCTTCGTCGAAAGTATGGGAGTCCATTCGCCGTATATCTGGAAGGTACTCCCGCCCACCAGTATCTGGGTTACTGGATCACGGACGGATAATTACTGACGAACGAAGCATAGCGCAGCTGATGGCGGAGAACTTCGCCGCCATCACTTCGTCCGCTAACTTTGACCCTCGGTTTCAGCGACGTAGAGTCGCTGCCGAGAGGCGCCCGCTGTGCTTCGATTCGTCGAATTCAGAGGCCTACAACTGCCCATTCACATCTTGGGAGCTGGAGAGTGCGTTGAACAGCGCAAATGACACTGCTCCAGGGCCTGATTTGATCCAGTACCAGATGCTGAGGCATCTCAGTAAAGATGCTAAAAAGTACCTTCTAGATATTTTTAACGACATTTGGACCGGAGGACACTTCCCCGACTCGTGGAAAGAAGCAACTCTCATCCCTATTTTAAAGCCTGGAAAGGATAAGTTGTTGCCAGGTAGCTATCGTAGTATCGCCCTTACAAGCTGCGTGGGTAAGACACTGGAGAGGATGGTTAACCGCCGCCTCGTCTGGTGTCTGGAATCCCAAAATCTTCTGAGCCGCTTTCAGTGTGGATTCAGGAAGTTCCGTTCCACCTTGGACAACCTGATCCTCCTGGAAGCGGCAATACAGGATGCGTTCATCCGCAGCCAACACCTTGTGGGTGTTTTTTTCGACCTAGAAAAGGCCTACGATACTACCTGGCGGCATGTGATTTTAAAACAGTTACATGAATGGGGTTTTAGGGGTAACCTTCCCCGTTTTTTAAAATCATTTTTATCTGGTCGTTGCTTCCGGTACCGAGTCGGTGGTGAAGTGTCTGATCTTTTTATTCAGGAAAACGGTGTCCCTCAGGGGTCAGTTTTAAGCGTTACGCTTTTTGCCATTGCTATCAATAGCATAGCAGCCATTATAAGGAGTCCCCTACGGTACTCCTTATATGTGGACGATTTTTTAATTTTTATTGTATCGTCCAGCCTGAGAAGCGCTGAGCGGCAGTTGCAACTCACGCTGAACAGGCTGGATGAATGGTCAGTGCACACCGGTTTTCGTTTCTCCGCTGAGAAAACCCGGTGTGTACTTTTTACTCGCAGCAGAAGCCTTTTACCAGAGCTTCACCTTACCCTGAGGAACACCGTTTTAAGTTTTAGTGATACTGTTAGATTTCTGGGCCTCATTTTTGACACAAGGCTTAACTGGCTTGCGCATCTAAAAGATGTGAGAGCCAGGGCCTTAAAAGCTCTTAATCTTTTAAAATGTCTGTGTGGCAGGTCATGGGGCGCTGACCGCTCCTGCCTGCTACAATTTTACAGAGCCTTTGTACGGTCACGGTTGGAATATGGCTGTATTGTCTATGGATCGGCACGGGACAGCTATCTGCGTATATTGGATAGTGTCCACCATGCTGGAATTCGACTCGCCACAGGTGCATATCGCACCAGCCCTATTGTCAGCATTTGTGCTGACTCGGGCGAGCCGCCGCTTACCATCCGCCGGCAACTCCTCATGGTGCGACACTACCTGCAGGTTGCCATAACACCTGGCAGTCCCGTGCACGACATAGTGCTCCATCCCAACTACGAGCGGCTCTATACCAACCGGCATAGAGCCACTAAACCGTTCAGCTACCGTACAAAGGCTATTTTAGAACAATATGGATTTGAGCTTCCTTCTTTTTATCACCAGGGTTGGAGTAAATCTCCACCCTGGCTTTTAAAGAGGCCCAGAATAATTTTAGATATGTCTCGGTATAACAAACTGTTTACCGCTGACAGGGTTTTTATTAATATATTTAGAGATATTTTAAACCAGTATCACACGTTTACCCCGGTATATACGGATGGGTCTAAGCAGGCTAACGGAGTTGGTTGCTCCGTCGTGTTCCCTCGAGCGACATATACATTCAAACTTGACGGTAAGTGCAGCGTTTACACTGCCGAGTGCTACGCCGTATTAAAGTCGCTCCAGCATATGAAAGTACTGCACAATAAGTGTTTCATTATATGCTGTGATTCCCTCAGCTGTATTCAGGCCATAGGAAATATGTACCCAGCAGACCGTCTAATCCAAGGACATCCAGGACGCCCTCCTTTCCCTCCAATCTCGTGGAAAGGAGGTATTATTCTGCTGGGTACCGGGCCATGTGGGAATCAGGGGGAACGAGGCAGCTGATGTAGCTGCCAAGTTAGCCTGCGACAAGGTCAGAACCGACTTTGAACCGGTCCCAAAGTCAGACCTTGCCTCGACGGTGAAGAGATTTGTTTCTGATGTTTGGCAGAGGCAGTGGCTGGAAGTTGAGCATAACAAGCTCCGGCTGGTCAAACCGACCGTTCAGCCGTGGAGCAGCTCCTTCCAGCGGGCGAGGAGGGATGAGGTTCTCCTTACTCGCCTCCGTATAGGGCACTGTCCTCTCACGCACAGCTTTCTTCTCCGCCGGGAGGACCCACCGGAATGTGATGCTTGTGGCGTACCTTTGACGGTACGCCACATTTTAACCGAATGTGTACTGTTTTTAGATTTAAGGGAAGACGTTGGCTTAGCCAACGATCTGTCCCTTATTTTAAACGATGACGGTGACAATGTGGCTAAGGTTTTAAAGTTTTGCAGCTTGGCCGGTCTTGTCCCAAGAATTTTGGGCAGATCGGCCTAGGTTTTAGATTGGATTGGTGGCCCTTTACAACCACCAATCCAAGTACTTTTTTTAACTTGTGACACTGCTTATATGGCTGGCCCTTTTACAGCCAGCCAGCTTACTTGTTTTTTAAACTGGTTGGCCCTTTTACAGCCAACCAGTTAATGTATATAGTTTTATATTTTATTGCCTTGTCTCAGTTTTATATTTTAAGTTGCCGTCTATGTGGCCGATCTCTTTACAGTCGGCCACGCAGACGGTATTTTAGTTAGTGTGTTAGTATTTTATTGTGCTGTCTCTGTGGCCGACCCCTTTACAGTCGACCACAGAGACGGCAATTCTGCCACATTGTCACTCCTGGTTGTTGCTAGGGCGCTAATGACCCCGTCGTCGACGCGCCCTAAAACCTAAACAACAACAACAACAACAACAACAACGTTTCAATGGGATCGGTCCGTCAGTCGGCCGAATAGCAGGTCGTGACAAGTGGACGTGTAACAATGCCTTTACCTGTCTCGGAATTAAGTTGGTCATATTCGGCCAGATACGTCCTACTAATCCCGTTACAATGGGATCGGTCCGTCACTCGGCCGTATAGCAGGTCGTGTCCAGTGGACGCGTGGCAATGCCTTTACCTGTCTCGGGATTAGTCGGCCATATTCGACCGAATACGTCCGACTAATCACGTTTCAATGGGATCGGTCCGTCACTCGGCCGAATAGCAGGTCGTGACCAGTAGACGTGTAACAATGCCTTTACCTGTCTCCAGAATAGTTGGTCATATTCGGCCAGATACGTCCTACTAATCCGGTTACAATGGGATCGGACCTTCACTCATTCATATAGCAGGTCGTGTCCAGTGGGCGCGTGGCAATGCCTTTACCTGTCTTGGGATTAGTCTGCCATATTCGGCTGAATATATCCGACTGATCCTGTTTCAATGGGATCGGTCCGTCACTCGGCCGTATAGCAGGTCGTGTCCAGTTGTAACAATGCCTTTACCTGTCTCCGGAATAGTTGGTCATATTCGGCCAGATACGTCCTACTACTCCCGTTACAATGGATCGGTCCGTCACTCGGCCGTATAGCAGGTCGTGTCCAGTGGACGTGTAACAATGCCTTTACCTGTTTCCGGAATAGTTGGTCATATTCGGCCAGATACGTCCTACTAATCCCGTTACAGTGGGATCAGTCCTTCACTCAGCCGTATAGCAGGTCGTGTCCAGTGGGCGCGTGGCAATGCCTTTACCTGTCTTGGGATTAGTCTGCCATATTCGGCTGAATATATCCGACTGATCCTGTTTCAATGGGATCTGTCCGTCACTCGGGCGTATAGCAGGTCTTGTTCACTGGACGCGTAACTATGCGTTACCTGTCTCCGGAATAGTTGGTCATATTCGGCCAGATACGTCCTACTACTCCCGTTACAATGGGATCGGTCCGTCACTCGGCCGTTATAGCAGGTCGTGTCCAGTGGACGTGTAACAATGCCTTTACCTGTCTCCGGAATAGTTGGTCATATTCGGCCAGATACGTCCAACTAATCCCGTTTCAATGGGATCGGTCCGTCTCTCGGCCGTATAGCAGGTCGTGTCCAGTGTACGTGTAACAATGCCTTTACCTGTTTTCCGGAATAGTTGGTCATATTCGGCCAGATACGTCCTACTAATCCCGTTACAGTGGGATCAGTCCTTCACTCAGCCGTATAGCAGGTCGTGTCCAGTGGGCGCGTGGCAATGCCTTTACCTGTCTTGGGATTAGTCTGCCATATTCGGCTGAATATATCCGACTGATCCTGTTTCAATGGGATCTGTCCGTCACTCGGGCGTATAGCAGGTCTTGTTCACTGGACGCGTAACTATGCGTTTACCTGTCTCCGGAATAGTTGGTCATATTCGGCCAGATACGTCCTACTACTCCCGTTACAATGGGATCTGTCCGTCACTCGGCCGAATAGCAGGTCGTGTCCAGTGGACGTGTAACAATGCCTTTACCTGTCTCCGGAATAGTTGGTCATATTCGGCCAGATACGTCCAACTAATCCCGTTTCAATGGGATCGGTCCGTCTCTCGGCCGTATAGCAGGTCGTGTCCAGTGTACGTGTAACAATGCCTTTACCTGTTTCCGGAATAGTTGGTCATATTCGGCCAGATACGTCCTACTAATCCCGTTACAGTGGGATCAGTCCTTCACTCAGCCGTATAGCAGGTCGTGTCCAGTGGGCGCGTGGCAATGCCTTTACCTGTCTTGGGATTAGTCTGCCATATTCGGCTGAATATATCCGACTGATCCTGTTTCAATGGGATCTGTCCGTCACTCGGGCGTATAGCAGGTCTTGTTCACTGGACGCGTAACTATGCGTTTACCTGTCTCCGGAATAGTTGGTCATATTCGGCCAGATACGTCCTACTACTCCCGTTACAATGGATCTGTCCGTCACTCGGCCGAATAGCAGGTCGTGTCCAGTGGACGTGTAACAATGCCTTTACCTGTTTCCGGAATAGTTGGTCATATTCGGCCAGATACGTCCTACTACTCCCGTTACAATGGGATCGGTCCGTCACTCGGCCGTATAGCAGGTCGTGTCCAGTGGACGTGTAACAATGCCTTTACCTGTTTCCGGAATAGTTGGTCCATATTCGGCCAGATACGTCCTACTAATCCCGTTACAGTGGGATCAGTCCTTCACTCAGCCGTATAGCAGGTCGTGTCCAGTGGGCGCGTGGCAATGCCTTTACCTGTCTTGGGATTAGTCTGCCATATTCGGCTGAATATATCCGACTGATCCTGTTTCAATGGGATCTGTCCGTCACTCGGGCGTATAGCAGGTCTTGTTCACTGGACCGCGTAACTATGCGTTTACCTGTCTCCGGAATAGTTGGTCATATTCGGCCAGATACGTCCTACTACTCCCGTTACAATGGGATCTGTCCGTCACTCGGCCGAATAGCAGGTCGTGTCCAGTGGACGTGTAACAATGCCTTTACCTGTCTCCGGAATAGTTGGTCATATTCGGCCAGATACGTCCAACTAATCCCGTTTCAATGGGATCGGTCCGTCTCTCGGCCGTATAGCAGGTCGTGTCCAGTGTACGTGTAACAATGCCTTTACCTGTTTCCGGAATAGTTGGTCATATTCGGCCAGATACGTCCTACTAATCCCGTTACAGTGGGATCAGTCCTTCACTCAGCCGTATAGCAGGTCGTGTCCAGTGGGCGCGTGGCAATGCCTTTACCTGTCTTGGGATTAGTCTGCCATATTCGGCTGAATATATCCGACTGATCCTGTTTCAATGGGATCTGTCCGTCACTCGGGCGTATAGCAGGTCTTGTTCACTGGACGCGTAACTATGCGTTTACCTGTCTCCGGAATAGTTGGTCATATTCGGCCAGATACGTCCTACTACTCCCGTTACAATGGGATCGGTCCGTCACTCGGCCGTATAGCAGGTCGTGTCCAGTGGACGTGTAACAATGCCTTTACCTGTTTCCGGAATAGTTGGTCATATTCGGCCAGATACGTCCTACTAATCCCGTTACAGTGGGATCAGTCCTTCACTCAGCCGTTATAGCAGGTCGTGTCCAGTGGGCGCGTGGCAATGCCTTTACCTGTCTTGGGATTAGTCTGCCATATTCGGCTGAATATATCCGACTGATCCTGTTTCAATGGGATCTGTCCGTCACTCGGGCGTTATAGCAGGTCTTGTTCACTGGACGCGTAACTATGCGTTTACCTGTCTCCGGAATAGTTGGTCATATTCGGCCAGATACGTCCAACTAATCCCGTTTCAATGGGATCGGTCCGTCACTCGGCCGTATAGCAGGTCGTGACCAGTGGACATGTCACAATGCCTTTACCTGTCTCGGAATTAGTTGGTCATATTCGGCCAGATACGTCCTACTAATCCCGTTTCAATGGGATCGGTCCGTCACTCGGCCGTATAGCAGGTCGTGTCCAGTGGGCGCGTGGCAATGCCTTTACCTGTCTTGGGATTAGGCTGCCATATTCGGCTGAATATATCCGACTGATCCTGTTTCAATGGGATCGGTCCGTCACTCGGCCGTATTCAGCCGCATGGATGGTCGTGACCAGTGGACGCGTGGAAATGCCTTTACCTGTCTTGGGATTAGTCTGCCATATTCGGCTGAATATATCCGACTGATCCTGTTTCGATGGGATCTGTCCGTCACTCGGGCATATAGCAGGTCGTGTCCAGTGGACGTGTAACAATGCCTTTACCTGTCTCCGGAATAGTTGGTCATATTCGGCCAGATACGTCCTACTAATCCCGTTTCAATGGGATCGGTCCGTCACTCGGCCATATAGCAGGTCGTGTCCAGTGGACGTGTAACAATGCCTTTACCTGTCTAGGGATTAGTCGGCCGTATTCGACCGAATAAGTCCGACTAATCCCGTTTCAATGGGATCGGTGCGTCACTCAGCCGATTAGCAGGTCGTGACCAGTGGACGTGTAACAATGCCTTTACCTGTCTCCGGAATTAGTTGGTCATATTCGGCCAGATACGTCCTACTAATCCCGTTACAATGGGATCGGTCAGTCACTCGGCCGTATAGCAGGTCGTGTCCAGTGGACGCGTGGCAATGCCTTTACCTGTCTCGGGATTAGTCGGCCATATTCGACCGAATAAGTCTGACTAATCCCGTTTCAATGGGATCGGTCCGTCACTCGGCCGAATAGCAGGTCGTGACAAGTGGACGTGTAACAATGCCTTTACCTGTCTCCGGAATAGTTGGTCATATTCGGCCAGATACGTCCTACTAATCCCGTTACAATGGGATCGGTCCGTCACTCGGCCGTATAGCAGGTCGTGTCCAGTGGACGTGTAACAATGCCTTTACCTGTCTCCGGAATAGTTGGTCATACTCGGCCGATACGTCCTACTAATCCCGTTACAATGGGATCAGTCCATCACTCAGCCGTATAGCAGGTCGTGTCCAGTGGGCGCGAGGCAATGCCTTTACCTGTCTTGGGATTAGTCTGCCATATTCGGCTGAATATATCCGACTGATCCTGTATCAATGGGATCGGTCCGTCACTCGGCCGTATTCGGCCGAGCAGGTCGTGTCCAGTGGACGTGTAACAATGCCTTTACCTGTCTCCGGAATAGTTGGTCATACTCGGCCAGATACGTCCTACTAATCCCGTTTTAATGGGATCGGTCCGTCACTCGGCCGTATAGCAGGTCGTGTCCAGTGTACGTGTAACAATGCCTTTACCTGTCTCCGGAATAGTTGGTCATATTCGGCCAGATACGTCCTACTAATCCCATTACAATGGGATCGGTCCTTCACTCAGCCGTATAGCAGGCCGTGTCCAGTGGACGCGTGGCAATGCCTTTACCTGTCTTGGGATTAGTCTGCCATATTCGGCTGAATATATCCGACTGATCCGGTTTCAATGGGATCTGTCCGTCACTCGGGTGTATAGCAGGCCTTGTGTTCACTGGACGCGTAACAATGCCTTTACCTGTCTCCGGAATAGTTGGTCATATTCGGCCAGATACGTCCTACTAATCCTGTTACAATTCGATCGGTCCGTCACTCGGCCGTATAGCAGGTCGTGTCCAGTGGACGTGTAACAATGCCTTTACCTGTCTCCGCAATAGTTGGTCATATTCGGCCAGATACGTCCTACTAATCCCGTTACAATGGGATTGGTCCGTCACTCGGCCGAGCAGGTCGTGTCCAGTGGACGCGTGGCAATGCCTTCACCTGTCTCGGGATTAGTCGCTTATATTTGGCCGTATTCGGCGGAACAGTCGGTTGGATGAATTCAGTGCCAGTGGACGACTGGCCTTAGAGGGTCTGACTGTCACCTCGACAGTTGGGGTTTGATCTCCGACGAAGCCGAGGATTTTCTTCGAAGCTGAATGTCCACTACGGCTGCCCAGGCCCACTGAGCCTGCCACTCAATGAGTACTGTAGACGAAATTGAGCAGCTAAAAGACTTGCTGGAATGTGGCACTGACCCCATCACATCCCGTCTAGTCTCGAATGTTGTAATGGGAATGTGGATCTCTATCTCCGTTAATCCTGTGGGAAGCAGATGGAGGCGTAGGAAGTCGACGGTCTTTACCTGTTCTGTGGGAGTTTGTG